>JASDQU010102283.1:349215-372405 GCA_032191745.1 Picea mariana
CCCCCCCCCCCCCCAAAAGAGGAAAAAAATTCTGAGTGGCCAAAAGTGACCTACTCAGTTGTCTCCACCACTCCAAGCATAGCTCTTAGTTCTGAAAATTTCTTTTCAATGAAGGACTTGGTGAAGATGTCTGCAAACTCAGAGTGTGAATTTGGATCTGAACCAAGTGACATATAGCAATGTATGGGAAGCAAGGGTTCTGTGGCATCCAGGGCTTGAGGATCCCAAAAAAACTGTGATCTAGTCCTTCCTGTATCTGCAAGATCACCGACTAGTTCACCTGCATCTTGTAGGGTTTTCTCTGCCCAAGTTGGAAACTGAGTTGGAGCAGCCATGAAATGCTCCTCATCCTTTTTATCATACATAAAATTCTTCTCTTATGGCTTTTCTGAAGTGCTCGAAGAATTTTCTGACTCCTCCTCATCAGTGACAACAAGCGGTTCCTCGGCAGGGTCTTCTGAAAAATCATGCAGTGATTCTTCTTCAAACTTCACACTTCGAGCTAGAATGAACTTTTCAGTGTGAGAGTCCAGAAATATATATCCTTTGACACCTTCAGCATATCCAACAAATATGCATTCAAAAATTTGAGGCTCCAAAGCCTTCCTCTTATCTCTCGGAATGTGAGCACATGCTCCTGAACCAAAAATACGAAAGTGCGACACTTTCGGTTTCTTACCGGTCCAACATTCAAAAGGCGTGGTGCCTTTGAGTGATTTCTGAGGAACTCAGTTCTGAATTTATGCTTCACAATTAATAGCTTCATCCCATATCTTGGGAGCTAATTATTTCGACTGGATCATACAATTGGCCATCTCTTTTAAGGACCGTTTTTTCCTCTCCGCAACACCGTTCTGTTGTGGTGTATATGGCACTGTGTGTTGTAGTTGTATACTTTCATTAATACAAAGTTGCTGCACATATTTGTTGACATACTCCCCCCCATTATCATTATGGAGTATCTTAATCTTACACCCAGACTCATTCTCAACAAGTGCTTTAAATTCTATAAGGCATTCAAATACTTTCGATTTTAATTTCAAAACAAATACCCAAGTAAAATGAGAGAAATCATCTATGAAGGTGAGTACATATCGAGACTTACTGATTGAAGGCTGCGGGAATGGGCCCATAATGTCACTGTAAATCATCCCAAGAGGTGAAGAATCTCTCTGTGCCTTCCCTTTTTCAAACTTTTTCTCTGGATGCTTGCCAAGAATGCATCCTTGACATACACTGCTTGTGAATTTAATAGCTGGCAATCCTGCTACCATGTTTTCCTTGCTGAGGTGATGCAAGTACTTATAGTTTAGATGGCCAAATAATTCATGCCATAACCTACTGATATCATTAGATTGTGACAGAAATACAGTGCTAATAGATTTAGGAACAAAGTGGGAGAAGAAATACAAACGAGAATTGTGATCTGCAATTCCATGTGCAAGCTGTGAGCTCGTGGAAATGTCGGTAATCACTGCAGAGTCCGGAGTGAACTCCACCTTCCTTCCAAAGCCAGAATGAGTGATCTAATATATCAAGAGAATATTTTCAAACAGCGAGGGAACATGAAGAACATTTTTGAAGCAGCCCCCTTCAAGATCAACAATTCCTTCTCTGCACACCTTTGCGGGTGTGGCATCTCCCAAGTAAATTAGGGATCTGATGCTTTCTTCGATGGAAGAAAATTCATCTTTTGATGCAGCCATATGGTTCGATGCACCTGAATCAAGGATCCAAGATGATGGATTGGATGTGAAAACCTTTAAAGCATGACCATCTCATGCTCTCCCTCCTGTTCTGTTATTATCTTTCTTCTTTGCATTTTCGGGCACCGTGAGATTGTGCTACTGCAATTGCTTAGCCATGTCATCGATAGTATTCCTCATGCAATTTTCTTCAGGATGAAAACCTTTGGAATAGTAGCTGAAAATTGTTATTTCCTTCTTCTTCTTCTTACCCTTAGGCTCAGAAGAGTTCTCTGAAGATTGTGTGAATCTCTCCTTCTTCGATTTAGGAAATTTACCCGTTCCTTTTTCCTCGTCTTTTCCACTACTCTTTGGAGCATCAGTAGCCACAAGTGCTTGGTTCTTGGAACGCTTGATGGCACTCATTTGGACTAAATTATATTGCTCTTGATTCAATGTTGCAATGAAATCATTCAATGGAGGCATTTTCCATTTTTCCTGGGTCAATTTAGATGCTTGAAAAGACGACACAAATACGGAATATTCAGGGCCTAGTTTCGAGAGAATTGAAAGGATGAGTTGTTCTTCCCCTTTCGTGACTCCACATGAATTAATTTCAATGAGGAGGGATTTGAAATTGGTGAATAATTATTGCAGGTTACTAAAATGAATTGGACTTAGGGATATGATTTCATTCTCCAGTTGATGCACTCTCATTGCATCCTGCTTGCCGAATAGTCCTTCCAATGTGGTCCAGACCACATTGGGAGTAGTGGCTCCACTAACATGAAAGAGGAGATATCTAGAAATTGATAGGCATATTAGCCCAATTTCTTCATATAATTTATTGAAATACTTTATCTTCTCCACTGCAGCAGTCGGTTCTTTCTCCGTTCCCGTTGTTACCCAGTAAAGCCCTTTGCTTCGGAGGAGCAGAGAGATCTCTGTCTTCCATTTGAAGTAATTGAAAGGATTTAGAATGATTTTTGTGGGCTGAGAGAGATGATCCATTGCTGATTTTTTTGCCTCCTGATGATCTATACCTACAAATAAAACCATGTACAATCCACTAGATTCAATCTAGCTTTGATACCATGTAGAATTCCCGCAGAAACCCCGATAGATCTAGAATTCTAGTTAAATTGAACAAAAACAATTTGATGATATTCAAGAGATGAGATAAAGTTTTTTCTCCATAAATCAGAGAATTATATTAATCAAAACTGAATATACATGAGAAACCGTCCTCAAAAAGAAGAGAGGAGGTGAATATATATAATTTCCAACATAGAAATTCTAGTAAAAAAAAGCTAGAAATAGCTAAAATAGGTGTCATAAGCTAAGGGAGACCACATAGTTCAACCTAGACCACTAAAGATACATGTCACACACTCATTAATGTCCACAAGAGTTAAGTGATGTGCATTATCTCACTTAATCTCACTTAACTGACAAGAGAAGTAGTTCCAACTCACTTAACTGACCCGAAATAGTAGTTACTGATAATAGTAACGGCAAAAAATCATTAATTAAGGAATAAATCTCTCACTCAAAGAGGAGGTGTGAATTCCATAATAATAGATGATTTTTTTCATGGGGGAGTTGGAATAAATCATGAATAAATCAAGAAAATCAAGAATAAATCAAGAAAATCAAGAAAAATCAAGAAAATCAAGAACCGGGAGTTGAGTCTTGATCTAAAATTAGTAGTTTTACCTAAAAGTCAGGGATGAAGCACCCTTCTTCTCTATGTGGAAAAATTAGGTGAAATAAAGTGTAAACGAATGTATTAACCAAGATCTAGGAGTCTAATCTAGGTATAAACTAATGTAAGTTAGGATTATGCTCCAACAGTTAGTTGATGGACTGGTCAATCTGCTTCCATTCTCGGTCAGTCCGGTTGATCAGGTGGTCAATCTAGTTTCCTCCTCGATTGAACCACAAACCCAAGTATTTGATCTAGTTTCTTCATCGATCAACCTTACTCTTTATCAAAAGAGTGTAACCCAAGTAGTCGATCTGTTTTCATCCTCAGTCGAACCCACTCTCTCGTTAGAGATTGACACCAAAGCGATCGATCCATTTCCACCCGTCGACCCCATTCTCCCCTTGGAGAATGAAACCCAAGTGATCGATTTGGTTCTGTCATTGGTTGATCCCATTCCTCCTTTGATGAGTGCCAAAGTGGCTGATCGAATCCCTTCCTTAGTCAGTCCCACCCTTCCTTTGAAGAGTACCTGTGTGGTTGATCCGATCCCATCATCGGTCAATCCCACTCTTCCTCTAAAGAGTGCCTGCGTGGTTGACCCGATCCCATCATTGATTGATCCTACTCTCCCTCTAGAGAGTAAACTCGATACTGCCCATTTTTTTCTCGTTGATATAGAATCTATCGTGATGGGGGGAATTCCTCATTCTCCCACGAAACCCCCTCCAAGAAACGAGGCGATCCTTTTTGATTGGGGTGCACTAACTGGACCTCGTCTTCCCTCTCACATTCCTTTCCGGATTACAGTACAGGTTTGCGGTCGGGAAATTCCTCAAACGCTGATAGATGAAGGTGTGTCCGTTAGTATTTTTTCCTTTGTTTCATGGCATGCTTAGGGTTGTCCTCATCTTCCGCCGGTTACACAGAATCTGTTATCTTTTAACAAAAGAACTGGTCAACCTTTAGGGAGCCTTCCTTAGTTTACGGTAACTTTGGGAGGGAAAAATGCCTTTATTGATGTCATGGTAGTCCGAGACCACTTGGATTTTTATTTACTCCTTGGGCGGGATTATATCTATTCCATGAAAGCTATTGTATCCAGTCTTTTTCGTGTGATATCTTTCCCTCACAATGGAAGAATTGTGACTATTGATCAACTTTCATTCATTGGTCCTGACTAGATTACCTCCCTAAATGGTTCTTATATGCAGACAGTATCGCCCCCGCCACATGTTAATTATGTGGCGTTGTCTCCCATGACTTCAACTTCTGAGGATTTGGATCTAGTAGTTGACATGGTGATCTCTTCGGTAGGGTTATTGGAGCCTGATCTCCTTATCCCTGTCGCGACCCTCAACATGTGTTCCTTCTAGAGTGATTTTCTTCCATCCAGTGAAGATCTCTTGGAAGCCATGACTGAGTTTTTTCCCTTGACATGGTGTTCTTCCAGAGCATTATTCTCTTGGAAGCCATGATCAAGAACAGTCCACAAGCATAGTTTCTCTTCTCTGTAGCAAGCTCATTAAAAAATGAAACAGAGGTCACGAGAACAGTTTCTCTTCTCTGTATCAAGCTCGTTAAAAAATGAAACAGAGGTCACGAGAACAGTTTTCATATCTATAGCAAGCTCGTTAAAAAATGAAACAACAATCTGGGGATTGAACCCGGAGCCCTGAGCATAGTTCATTTTTTGTGTCAAGCTCATTAAAAAATGAAACAGTCACATCTCTTGAACCTTCATTTCATCCACCTTTATCCCTTTTCTCCATCTAGTAGAGAAATTGGTGACAACCTCAAAGTCGGTGAATGAATTGAAGCTTGGAGGGCATGTCTCCAGCCTTTGATGATCATTCTGGAGTTAAGCCACTAGCTTTCAACCCGGGGGCATACCGAGCTTAGTCTTTTTTCTTTCTTGTTCTCTTAAATACATGAGAATGCATCCAGGTAAATGTTTATCTCTTTTTTGGACCCGCATGGATATACGAAAAAAGAACCCCTTGGAGTCGTCTTTGAGCTCTTTTCAGACTCTCTAAAGATGAAAATATTGCCAAGTGATCTTGCTTCCTTTCCCACTCGTTAAAAGGTTTGAAAGGGCATCTTTCGAGTGATATTTTAACTCTTTTTCGGCCTCGCAATACTAACATTACGAAAAAGGACAACATTGGAGTCGTCTTTAGATTGTTTTCAGACTCTCTAAATATGAAAAACCATTGAGTTTACCTTCTCTGGACTCATTAAACAATCATACATTGAAGGGCCCATATGGGGTCGAACCCTTACTTCTTCTAGTTTGTTAAAAAAAGGAAGAAGGACTTACTGAAGGCAAGTCATATCGAGCATGTGTTACCCTCCTCAAGCTCGTTAAATTAAAAAAAAAGAGGTACTCACCTATCCGGATGGGGGGAAAATTGAAAGAAGGAAGCCAAGTAGTTTTTTGAGAACACTACCAGTGGACCTTATAGTCACCCTTGAACACGGAACTTTGTCTTTGCACGCATTTTAATCCGTTGAATCTATGCATTGAGCCAATCCTCTGAGTTTCTTTTACTCATTTGGGTCACCTGACGAAAGTCACAGCATCCATTACATCATCAAGTTTTGGTCCATGACACGTTTCTGTTGTTGTGCCTCAATGTTCAATGGAAGTATCTGCCTCAATAATCATCCATCACAAATATCTTGTTTCAATACCCATGTCAGTCCATGTTCATTTGATCTACCAGTTACATATCTATGTTAGTTTCATGTCGTTGATGGGTGATAGATCAAGGCCCTCCTTCGACAAGTCTATTCCTGTTGACTTAAACATATTATCCAGGAGCTAGACTTAGAAACTAGTTAGTACCTTGGGACCTGCATGCCTCAATGGCAGACCTCCTCGCGTCCGACAGTGGGTTTACATCTTTGACCCCTGATTAGATGATTCCACGGATGTTCGACTTCAGCTCATTCATTCGCATTTGTTGGAATGTACTAGAGTACCTTGGGAATCATTGACATCAATGGTGATCTCCCTCGTGCTTGTTGACGGTTTACATCATTGACCGGTAATCAAGTGGTTTCTTCCATGTTCGAAATCAAGACATCTATTCACATGGTTAGATTCGTACTACATCGGGATTAGTAAGAAGACCCTGGGTTGATTTTTCACTCTTATGTATACTTTTCCTAGGTTACGAAGGAGTTCTTTTGAACTATGACACATATATTGTTACATAGATCCACTTTGTATTGGTCGTGGCTACATCTTGTCATCTCATATATCCACTGTGTATTCTTCGTGGCTACGATTAGTTTCAGGTCATAGAAGTATAGATCTACATTGTATCTATAGTGGCTATACCATTTTGTCAATATAATTATGGATCCGTAGTGTATTTTATGGCGGCCATACCTAAATTTTTTTTATTACTCAAGCATAGGTATGCCTGCCTTGGGTTTTGAAACATGTCATAATATTTGTTTGATGGTTTTGTGCATCTTTTTCCGGTTTCTTTGTGTCCATACCCTTGCTAGAAAAAGTCTACAAAGTAATTCAGTCATCATCGTCTTCTAACTTCGTACTTTGGCGGGCAATCTGTTACACCTCAAAATTACTCACTTTGATAGTGTCGCAAGTGTCATCATTACAAGTGTTGTAAGTGTCACATCTTCACTATAAGTGTTGCAAGTGTCAAAAACATCATATTTCCATCTTGCATATGTCGTGCCTCTAACAACATCATGAATACACTTAAGACACCTCAAAGGTTAGATTACAACAAGAGAAATCACTTGACAGGAAGTACAAGCCTTTTGACATTGAGAAAACCACAAAAAAATGGATTTTGGAGAGGAGCGTTCCCCTTCCCACTTTCAGGGAGTGTTGGCACTCCCTGGGCTTCTTTGAGGGAGTGCTTGAGTGCCCTGTGCACCCTTTTGAGGGATCTCTACCCTTTTTTTAGCAAATTTTGGGTTTGTTGAGGCAAATAAGGGAAGAATCCCTCAATTCCTGAAGGTAGTTGGATTTGAATAGATGGTCAAGGCATGATCTTAGGGGAGACCCTCAACTTAAGGAGAGTAATCCTCAACTCATCCCAAAGATCTCTCAATTGGTTGAACCTCTCCAAGGTTATATAAGGAGGCATTCTCATGGTGAAAGGTACAATGGAGATTGAGAATTACATCAAACTTATGATCTTATGAGTGAGATGTCATCAAAGCAATCAGTGGAAATTATTTGAGAAAAGGGGTTGTACAAGGAGAACTGGAAGAAGCTGCTGCATCTTCATTCAAAGGATTGTAAGTACTTTTACTTGTTCTCATTAAATAATCAATGCTTGGCCTATTTCTTTCAAACTTGTGCTTGTCCCATATGAGTTTGTCTACAGTAGATGGATCTATGATTGAGCTAATCTCAGTAGAGTAGAAAGTCTTTTGTACCTTTGTTTGTCCTACAGGATCTATCAGGAAGCTCAGGATCGAAGCTCAGCTAGGACTTCGCAAGGACAAATGTCACTAATAAGATACATATCTTTCTCCTTCTCTTTCATTTATTAACTTGATTAGATCTAAAATGGAGTTAGTGTCCATGTTAAGCACTTTTCTGTCTTGGCCTTAGTATTCTAGAGACCAAGAGGGAATCCACTTGTCTGCAGGGGGATTCACCTTCAACAATGATGCGCTAAAGGTATCTCATCTCTTCTAGATGGTTTCCCAACTCTTTGGCATACATCATAGGCCTTATAGTATTCCTTAGAATCTTTGTGTAGAGTAGGCCACCAAAGGCCAGCCCTAAGAATCTTCTGCATTGTTTCTTTCCCTACGTAGTTTCCTCCTGCGATGCCTTCATGTGCTTCTATGAGGATCAATGGTCTCTCTTCTTCCATAACACACCTCCTCAATATCTCATCAGGTCCCATCTTGTATATATGATCATCTATAAGTGAAAAATCTATAGCGCACACTACCAGCTATTTCTTTTGGGTGATTGTATATTCACTAGGTGCCAGTCCTGTTGACAAGAACTGCACTATCTCTGTGAAGTGATAATCAACCTTCTTGATGGCCAGCAACTGTGGATCTGTCAGTGCATCCTCCAAACTAGTAGGCTCTTCTCTGTGTTGCAACCTTGACAAGTGGTCGGGACCTTTGTTCATTATTCCTGGCTTAACCAGGATCTCGAAATCATATTTCTGAAACAGCAAAAGCCATCCACATATTATCCCCCCCAACACTAGCTTGTTGAATAATTATTTAAGTGCATAATGATTAGTGAACATCTTAAAATGTCCTCCCAACAAGTAGTGGCAGAATTTCTGTAGCGCATACACCATGGCTAATCCTTCTCACTCAGTGGTGGTATAATTAATCTCAATTATTTATAGCTTCCTGCTAGCGAAGGATAATGGGTGGTTAATGTCTCCAGCTCCCGGTTGTGCTAAAAATGATCCTAATGCGATATAAGATGCATCAACATGTATGTGAAATTCCTTACTCCAATCTGGGAAAACCAGAATGGATGCAGTAACCATTTTTTGTTTTAGTGTATCAAACCTTTGCTGGCATTCTTCCATCCAATGAAACTGTTAGTCTTTCTTTAAATGCTTCTCCATGGGTGTTGTGATCTGTGCATAGCCCTTAATGAACTTCCTGTAGTATCTCATATGTCCCAGTGCAGTGCACAGCTGTTTGACTGAAGTAGGAGGGGTAGATCGACTATAATGGCAATCTTGGATGGATCTACCAGCAATCCCTACTTACACACAATATGGCCCAACAACACTTCAAAGGGTGAAAATAAGATGCACTTATTTAGTTTCAAGGCAATCTGACACTTCCTGACTTATCCAACATTAGTCTTAAACATTCAATATGATTTTGCAAAATGATGAAAATAGTCCCATCATCAAAATATGCTTCCGGGAATTTATGTAAAAACTCCTTAAACGCTTCGATCACCACCCTAGAAAATATGGCTGGTGCATTCTTCAATCCAAATGGCATCACTGTATATTGGTAGGATCCTTATTCTGTTGCAAATGTGGTCTTATGGCAATCTTCCTTGGAAATCCAGATCTAATGGTATCCTAAAAATCCACCTGTAAACGAATATACCTCCTCTACTCCTACATTGTATAACACTTCATCAGTAAATGGTGTAGGGAATGGGTCATGCAAACAGACATCATTTCATTTCCTGAGATCTACGCAGATATTGATCTCTCATGTCCTCTTGTCTTATACCACCATAGGGATAATCCATTCTGACTCTTCAATAGGTTCTATGATTCCCGCTTCCAGTATTCTGTCGAGCCCAATATTCACTTTCTCCTTAAATTTAGGGTTCAATCTATATGGTATCTGATTGACTAGCCTGGCATATAGTTTCAAAGGGATCCTCATCTCTCCCATATGCCCTTTAATTCCCTTCATATTAGTGAACTTGGTTGGAAACAAGTCCTGATATTCATGCAATAACTCTGTGATCTTGTCAATAGTGGAAACATCCCAATAATATTCAACATTTGCAAGCTTCAGTGTTTTCTTTGTTCCAATATTGACTTTCTTGATCTTGATCGGTTGTCCAATGAAAGGTATCTCAACTCCTGGTCCTTCTATGTCTCTTTGGCCTTCTGTTTCTGTAATGTTCACATTCCTAGGATCATCGTCTTCGAAAGCATGGACATTGTAACAGCCTTGTGAAACCCCCTATAAGCAATGAGGTCCTGTCTTGGCCGTGACATTAAAAATAGAATAATAATAAAAAAAATCTGTGATTTATGATATATTAAGATGGAAGCCTATAGTTTTTATATGCACTCTTAGCTACCAGATCTTCTCTTCTCCTCCCTCTTTCTCTCCTCTCCCTATGCACCCAAATGTATGGTTGATCTCCGTACCCAACTGAAGCTCTTACAATACATAAGGCCCTCACACACAACACTTCTCTCTCACAATAGTACTCACTCAATCACACAACACCAATTAACTCTCAACCAACCTAGAACCTACCCATCCCAGGTCCTTTAGACCTTTATTATACATTACAATAACTCTCAGACACGCTTAGGTTAAAACCTAAGTGCAAAAACTTTAGATACCAAAACCCTAGGTCAACTTGACCCGCATTTTCAGAGCTTCACCAACCTATCTTTCCTTCCTTCACACGCAGTGATCCAAAGCATCTGTTGACATCTTATTTCTCTTGCTGAGTTGTCCATGATCCCTCTTCCTTATTGATCTATCATCCTCGATCTCCTAGTGCAACGACTTTCTTTCTCTTACTTCACACCATCTTTTCTTCTCTTTTGCTCACTTCGACCTAGTATCAGTCACTACGTCTTCTCCACAGTTCACATTTTGCCTTTTCTCCCTTAATCTTCACTTGCTTCCATATCCAAGGGCCAACATGCCCCCAACACTCACCTGTGACTCATCCTGAGGTACTTCAAGTCTGAAATTCCTGTCTTAGCTCGACTTCAGACTGCATAGGGTAGACTATGCTTTCTGCTCTGTCCCTCCCTTCTATGTGTAGACTGTCTTTTCTATGTCTGGTTCCCATTTTCAAATTCACCTGGTACCTAGACCCTTTCCCTTATGATTTTACTAAGAGTTGCGAGGTAATTGGTTGTCATAATGAAATTTCAACCAGCTCCCATTCACCAAACCTTCCTTCCATTCTCTAGTCGAAGTCTTCAACTGTGTAGCTCCTTCTGTAATATAGGTAACCTCATATGGTCTAAGCCAATGCATTCTGAACTTCCCTATATGCCTCATGAACTTTTTTTCGTATAACAATACCAGATCTCCTTTCTTGAAATATTTCTTCTTGATGTGTCTTTCATGATAGGCCTTTTCTCTTTCTTTCTAAACCTGTTGGTGAAATCCTACAATAAATCTGTCTTCTTCTAGCTCAACCAATTGTGCAAGCCTCTCTTGCATAGTGCCAGTGTCATCCATATCTGTAAAGAAAACGATTCTTAAGCTTGGTACCAAATATTCCATTGGGACAATGACTTCAATACCATAAACCAACTTAAAGGGGGTCTGCATGGTAAGTTTATTGCAAGTGGTTCTATAGGACCATAATACTGTTGGTACTCTCAGATCCCAGTAATCCCTGTTCACGCTGCATATCTTCGTTAGTGTTGTCTCCAAGATATTATTGAATGCTTCAATTGTCCCTTTCGCTTGTGGATGATAAGGCGTGCTCTTCTGATGGTGAAATTCAAAGGGCATGCTCATAAAATAAAATAGTATTGTTAGTAAAATGTGGTCCTTGATCACTCATAATGATTTTTGGGCATCCAAACCTGGTTATGATATCATCAAATATGAAGTGCACAATTGTAGTTTCAGTACAGTCCTTAACTGCTCTTGCTTCTGCCTATCTGGTCAAATACTCTGTCGCAGTGATTATGTATCTAGCTCATGTGTGCTTTCCTGGTGGGTTGATAGGTACTACGAAGTCAATGGCCCATTTCTCAAATGCCTGTAAGTTCAGATGAGTGTTACACCTCAAAAGTACTCACTTCGATAGTGTCGCAAGTGTCGTCATTACAAGTGTTGTAAGTGTCGTATATTGTCCGCAAGTGTTGTTGCAAGTGTCAAAAACATCATACTGCCATCTTGCATATGTCGTGCCTCTAACGACATCATGAAGACACTTAAGACACCTCAAAGGTTAGTTTGGAAGAAGAGAAATCACTTGACAGGAAGTACAAGCCTTTTGACATTGAGAAAACCACAAAAAAATGGATTTTGGAGAGGAGCACTCCCCTACCCACTGTCAGGGAGTGTTGGCACTCTCTGGGCCTCTTTGGGGGAGTGCTTGAGCACCCTGTGCACCCTTTTGGGGGAGCACTACCCTTTTTTTAGCAAATTATGGGTTTGTTGAGGCAAATAAGAGAAGAATCCCTCAATTCTTGAAGGTAGTTGGATTCGAATAGATGGGCAAGGAATTATCTTAGGGGAGATCCTCAAATAAAGGAGAGGAATCCTCAACTCATTCCAAATATCTCTCAAGTGGTTGAACCTCTCCAAGGTTATATAAGGAGGCCTTCTCATGGTGAAAGGTACAATGGAGATTTATAATTACATCAAACTTATGATCTTATGAGTGAGATGTCATCAAAGAAATCAGTGGAGATTATTTTAGCAAAGGGGTTGGACAAGGAGAACTGGAAGAAGTTGTTGCATCTTCATTCAAATGATTGTAAGTACTTTTACTTGTTCTCATTAAATAATCAATGCTTGGACTGTTTCTTTCAAACTTGTGCTTGTCCCATATGAGTTTGTCTATAGTAGATGGATCTATGATTGCGCTAATATCAGTAGAGTAGGAAATATTTTGTACCTTTGTTTGTCCTACAGGATCTATCAGGGAGCTCAGGATCAAATCTCAGCCAGGACTTTGCAAGGACAAACGTCGCTAATAAGGTACATATCTTTCTCCTTCTCTTTCATTTATTAACTTGATTAGATCTAAAAGGAAGTCAGTGTCCATGTTAAGCACTTTTCTTTCTTGGACTTTGTTATAACCCTAAATTACACCACACATGCTTACTTGGCATAAGGGCAACTCATATCCCTTCATTGCCAAAACATCTGCTGAACAACTCTTTGGAAATCCTCTTGGGTCAAGGCCCACGTGCCCTAACCCATTACTGCATGCGTGTGCACGCTGGCTGGCTCACTACAGCCCACATGTACCTAACAAAGCATGAAAAGAGGAAAGTTGCTGATGGAATAAAAAGCTATGGGTTAGTTAACTGAAACTCCTGGCCATGCATGGCCGAGGGTTCGTCCAAAACCCTAGCTCCTTCTAGCCTATAAAAGAAGGGGTAGGGGTACCATTTGGAGGAGGAAAAAATATAGCGAAGAAACTCTGCCCATTTACGTAATCCATTGTCCCAACCCTTTAGCCTTTCCTCATGCCAAAGGAGATTTAACGCAAAGCAGTTGGAAGACAGAAGAAGAGGAGCCCAGGATCAGGATCAAGGAGTGGTGGCCGGTCTCGACTTTGATTGTAAGTTGATTCATTTTTCAAGTAATAAAAGAATACTTTTCCCGTCCCAATGCATGAGTTATCTATGGTTTGGTTAATTTATGCTTAATTTCTAACCCTTTAGTAGAGAAGTAGCATGCATGCATAGTTGTCATATGTCTTGATTGCAGGTTATCTGTGGAAGGAGCAGTGCAAGCAAGTGGTCATAGCACAACGAAGGATCTACATCAAACGTCGTTAATTAGGTTAGTAGTCCTTTTCTATGTATGTGTTGTGAAAGAGGGGTTTAAGTTTTGGGTTGTAGGTTAAAAAGTAATTTCTTTATGTTCAAAATCTGCATGCAAGTCTGACCCTAGTTTGCTAGTCCGTAGGGTATTTTTCCCAACAACAGAGTTGGCGATCATATTGGGAGCAGCCAAAGAAGTGGTCTGGCTAGCCGTTGAGTGTTTTATAGATAAATGTTTCAATTGTTTTGTCAATTTCTCAATGGGCTTGGATTGTGCTGAACCAACAATACCATCGACATGTGGTCCTGCTCTCTGTCTAGTTTTATCCAGTATCGATCGTGGTGCATCTGGCAGGATGTTGTATAATAAACCAGACTGAGAATAGATGAGCTCAAACTGTTGAGCCCTCATGATGGCATCTTCTTCAGAGAAAACTCCTGAAGTCACGACATCTTTGGATAATTGTGGGACCAAATACTTAAGGAACCACTCAAGCAGGAATGCTGGTGGGACTGGTACTTTGATTAGACTCTTCCGGTGTCTCCACTCTCGGATATGATCAGAGATATGGTCCGTTGTTGTCTGTTCGAAATTGGAAAACAACTCTGTGATAGCATCGTATCTCATAGGTAACTGGAAATGGTTAAGGAAGGCCATCACCAGTTCGCCAAAAGAAGAGTATCTTGAGTGATCAAGCTCAATGTACCATTTCACAGCACTTCCGATAAGAGTGCGTTGAAACAATCGCAACTGGATGGAGTCATCTTTTAATGAGTTAGATGAACACCAAAGATGGAAGGTAGTCACATGATCACCTGGATCTTCATTAGGCTTGGCCTCGAACTTTGGAATGTCCAAAGGCAACTTTGTTGGCATAGGAGGCCAATGTGGATTGTGACAAATAGGATCATTTAACAACCTTGTCAAATCTGGCAAGTGTAAAGTTTCCAGGAATGGTAGCTTGGGTTGCTGCTGATAACCTGGGAAAAAGGGTCGTGGAGTTTGACCAGCACCAGGTTGCCGGGAAAAGTTTGGCTGTTGGCCTGGATTCTGGTAGAAACCATGGCCCTGACCAGCGTAAGGATTTTGCATCTGTGGAGACATCATCGGCTGATTTCCCATAAATGACATAGAATGTTGGGCATGCATCGTGTTTGACAGACTTTGGGAAGGATTACCCCATGCTGGTCCTAATGGGAGAGGCATAGTAGTCTGTCCAGGGTTCCATTGACTGTGGAAAGAATTACCCTAGAATGACATTCCAGAGGGGGGAACGGATCCTTGTCCTGAGTTCCAAGGTCCTGCTATATGTGCCCCCAGCACAGGAATAGTACCCTGCGTCGGAGTAGACTGTCCAAAAATGGGAGTCCCCCCAGACGAGAAAGTGGTGGATGTGAAAGTGTTGTTACCAAACGTCCCATTCCAAACAAACGGCGACGAACCTACCGGCATAGTGTGCGCAGGTGTTCCTTGACTCCCGGCTCCAAATAAACTAGTGTGTGCAGGCTACTCGGCGGACTGCTGATGGGGACCACCAAGCGAAGAAGACGAAGGAGGGATATGACCTCCAGCGTAAGAAAAAGCATTAAAAGGGATAGGAGTGCCCCCAAGTTGACCTTGCAGAGGAGCGTTAGTGCTCCCTGCCCCTAGACCCAAAGTCTGTAAAGTGGAGTAAGTGAGTGGAATTGTTCCCGAACTAGGCATACCGTATGAGAACGGAGGGCATGTCGCACTAGGTGTGAAGGGAGTTGTGGCCACCGCCATAGATGGGTTCAGTCCATGTGTGATGTAGTTGCGGCTGATACCATGGTGGCTCGAATTGACGACGACAAGTTTGTTGGAAATGTTTAACAGGTAGCATATGCTTGTCATTGATGGCAATTACAGTAATGAAGATAGCATGAATACAGGAAGAATGTAACAGATGGGCACCAGAAGTGTTTTGGGAAGAAGCTGCAGAGCAACCTCGATAAGATCAGAAGAGATAGTGCAAAGGATGTGTGGTATGTGTTACAGGCAGCGTAAGCTTGTCATTGATGGCAAGTACAACAGTGAAGATGGCAGGATCAGAGTGTGCATCGATGGAAAAACAAGAATGCGTGCAGCAAAGCTCAAGATACAGGATTTCGCAGAGGAGAAGGAAGACAAAGGTCGATGCCTTTGAGAACTTGTAATTCTCCCAAGGTTGGGAGGAAAGTGTGCAAAGCTCAGGAGGGAGCACAGCCGCCGTCAGATCGGCTGAAGAAGAAGATTTGGACCGTTGGTTTCTACGTCCAGGAAGAGCTTAGGAGAAGCCTATAGAAGGCAGAGATCGATAGCTGTTGGATCTCATTAAGAAATCCCGTCAGTCGTCAGATCGGACAGGAGCTACACGAGGTTTACCATCAGGAAAAGCCAAGGTGAAATCTTGAAAGGAGGGATGATTCATCGGGGTTTTACATATCTAGAATCTCGTGAGCCAATACATTACGGCATTGAAAATCTTGAAACCCCGACGAGTGGTAAGACTGCAGTCACAGGGATAACGGTCATATGGGCCAGGAGCCTAGCCAGGAGAGCTAGTGCGTAAAGAGTGCATCGGGATTCGAGGGATCATGAATCCTGAGGACATACATGTTTCGACATTGAAAATTTTGAAACCCCGATGAGGAGGTTTGGCTACGGTCATATAGGGGAGGTCACGTGGACCACGAGCTCAGCCGGAGAGCTCACAAATCTCGGAAGTAGGAGGACCATCCATCTCAGAGGATTATGTGGACGGTTGATCTGACTCCCTGTCAGAGTTTTGAGGATCGAGAGTTGGAGATGTCAAAGAATATTGACATCAAGAATCCTGAAATCACGATGTGTGAAATCTTGAATGAACCTGAACTGTCAGATCAAGATGTGATCTAGACCGTCGACTCGACTCATGTCAGTAGACCACATCAGCTAGGGACACATGGCGCAATCAGGTAATGACAAGTGTCAGACAGATTCAACATTTTAGGCACATGTAAGTCACGAATCAGAGTGACACGTGGCAGTATTCAACATGTGTCAATCCACGTGTGACGTCAACAGATGCACACCATGTCGAAGTTTTGAGGATCGCGTGTTGGAAATGTCAAAGAAACAATGCAACAAAAATATTGATTTCTCGATATGAAAAAATCCCGACACAATCTGAGCCGTCAAATCAAGATCACATTTGAACCGTTGATTGGAGTTTTGAGGATCGAGTGTTGAAGTTGTCAAAGAACATTGACATCAGGAATCCCGATTTCGCGATATGCGAATTCACTATTTAATCGCAGCCATTGAATAGAGATCAGATCTGGACCATTGACATAACTCCATATCAGAGTTTCGTGGATCGTGACATCAAGAGGAATAGAAAACAAGGCAACAAGAATGTTGAAATCGTGATATGTGATATGGCGATTCAAACACAGCCGTTAAATCAAGCTTGGATCTGGATCGTTAATGTAACTCCATATCGGAGTTTCGGGGATCGCGACTTGGAGAGGCAAGAACACAATGCAACAGGAATGCCGAAATGCCGAAAACCGATTTAAAGGAAAGATTAATAAAGCTCATCCAACGGCGTAGATTAACCTGAAGGAGATATGAGGGCTACCGTTGCATGACACAGTGAAACTGCAAGAAACCATTGATGGTTTCTACCAGAGGATGCGAAGACACTTCGGGATGACTGACAGAGGAGGTGAAGAGTCTCTAAGAGGAATGAGGATGGTCGTGGAGGCGATTGACAGCTGATGAGCATTGAGTTCGACTGTCACAGAGAAGATGAAGAGTCTCAAACTGCCAGAGAGGCTGAGGAATCTCAGCATAACATACAGTGATGTTGGACACGCAGGGTGAACCACCAAAGAAGATGAAGAGTCACGATGATGATCAGACAGAGCACTCGAGAGGTGGAGGATAATGATCCAGAGTCAGCATGCAGAGGCATTGCAAACATTGCATGCACAAGGTGCACAGAAGCTATAAATACACGGTACAGAGAAGAGCTTTGGTTGTTGTTGCCATTGCTGTTGGAGGTTGTAGTGGTTATTGTTGATGAAGGTGATTCATGTGTGAAGAAAGAGGAAAGTGCAATAGCTAAATAGTACAGAAGAGGAACTATACAGTGAATGGACATGGAGGACAGAGCATAAAAAAAAATGGAAGAACAGACAGCGCAAGTGGTGTGTGCATAAAGGCAATGAGGTAGACATAGCAATGAAATGCAACAGAACAGTGATGAGTCTGGTAAGCCATTGATGAACATCATATCACTGTAATAAGTTTCAATAGCAAATATTTATATTTCAGGGTGGTTGGGAGGAGCTAGGGAGGATTGGTGTCCTCAAAGGTTCAGGTGGGTGCTTGAACATAGGGAGTTGGTGCTTCCTAGTTGGTGCTAGAGAAACCAGGGAGTTGGTGCTTCCTTCTAGTTGGTGCTAGAGAAACCAGGGAGTTGGTGCTTCCTTCTAGTGGGTGCTAGAGAAAACAGAGAGTTGGTGCTCTCAGCAAGTTGCAGCTTGCAAAACTGAGGTTGTAGCCTCATTATGAGTTGGTCCTCATATGTATGATATTGTAAAGAGTGTAACTATTACTTATCATATAAAGAAAAAGAGGTTTTTACCCTGCATGGGTTTCCTCGGGAAATATATGTCTCTGTGTTTCTCATATATGTGAATGATGCTAAAAGTGCCATTGTTTATTTCCCTTTATTGTGATCATCATTCAGTATCACTACAAAGAGTTTAAAAGAACCATTATTGTTTAAGCATGGTAACAACTGATTCACACCCCCCCCTCAGTTGTCTAACAATTGGTATCAGAGCCAGCCCCCTTTTATCTAAGGGTAGATCCTAGAGCTTAAACATGACAAGCCATGAAGGGACTTCGGTCACTAGGCCTCCTCTATTTGATGGAATGAATTTTTCCTTCAGGAAGGTTAGAATGAGATCATACCTAATGGCCTTAGGAGCTGATGTATGGGATGTAGTAGAGACTGGATACATAAAGCCTATTGTGCTAGCTTCCAAGGATGATAATTTAGAATTTAGCTTTAATGCTAAGGGAATGAATGTTATCTTGAATGGACTTGCAGAAGCCGAGTTTGTGAAGGTGATGCATCTTCAAACTGCTAAAGAAATGTGGGACAAACTCATTAACAGCTATGAAGGTAATGAGAAGGTGAAAGATGCCAAGCTTCAAACCTATAGAGTACAGTTTGAAAAGCTATAGATGAAAGAAGATGAAACTGTTGGAAAATACTTTCTTAGAGTAGAAGGAATGGTAAATTCTATGAAGGCACTTGGTGAAACAATTGGGGATCCTTCTTTAGTTCATAAAATCTTGAGATCTCTCCCAGATAGGTTCAACCCGAAGGTCTCTGCTATAGAACTTAATGATCTAAAAACCTTGTCTTTTGATCAACTTATAGGAACGTTGACTGCATATGAGATGAGGATAGTTACAGATAAACCCACCTCTAGAGAAGCATCATTTAAAGCAGATAAGAATGAAGATTCTGAGCTTGATGAAATTGAAGCAAAATTCGTGAGAAGACTAAAGAAAGGATCAGGCAAGTACCAAGGTAATCTACCCTTCAAATGTTTCAACTGTGGTAGGATAGGCCATTTTGCAAATAAATGTCCCCACAAAGGAAAGGATCAGACTTGTGATGATGAGGAGAAATACAAACATAGAAATCTCTTTAAAGAGAATAACTTTAAGAAGAAAAGTCTTTGTGCAAACAATGAAAATGATCCTTCAGATGATGAAGACAATGATTCATCTATTGAAGATAAACTAAATGACTTCATGCTTATGGCCAAAGAAAATTATGATAATAAAAGAATAGGCAGTGATGAGAATGATGAAGAAGCTGTGGTTGATATGGAAGGAGAACTGATCAGTGCACTGGAAGAGATTGACAGACTTAGAATTAAGAACAGAAAGAAAAAACAATTGTTGATACAGTTTGAGAAAGACAGTAAACAACCTGATGAAGACTTTGCCCTACTGAAAGTGGAATTAGAAGAGGCAAAGAATATCGAGGATATTCTGAAACATCAGCTATCAGAAAAGAGGGCAAGATCTGAATCCCTGGAAGAAGAAGTAGTGAAAACTAGGAAAGAGATGGAGAAGTTTCAAGCCTTGTATCATCAAAATCTATCAAGTATCAAAGCCTCAGAAGGATTAGCCACCATTCTAAGTCAGCAAAGGAATCCAAAGTTGAAAACTGGTTTGGGTTATGAAGAGGGATCAAGTAGTGGTCAGCCAAGAAACAAAGAACCCATCAAGTTTGTCAAAGCTAATGTCCATGTCAAACCGACAACCAATGACAAAAACAAACCTGTAGAAACAAAGGAAGACAATCAGCCGCCCAGGACAAGTAAAGGAAAAAGTGCCAGGACTGAATCTGTAGAACAAAGAAATAATGCACTCCCTACTCAAGGACATCATCAACATGAAAGAAATCGATTTTCTCAAAGAAGACAACCATTTTCCAGGTACAAAGAGTTTTCCTATGGATATTGTTTCTACTGTTCTAACTTTGGTCAAAAAGATGTAAATTGTTCCTTTAGACTTAAACATGAGCATTTAAGTTTCCCAAGGAATAAATATCTGCCACAACAAAGAATGATACAACAAAGTAAAAAACCATCACAGATTGCAAATTGCCAAATTAATTCTAGAGACATGCAACTGAGGAGGTCAATAAATAATAAACAGTCAATGAGTAGACAACGCTACAACAATAACTTTGACTTTTTGAACAATGATATTGAATGCTATAACTGTCACAACTTTGGCCACAAAGCTGCAAACTGCCATCTGAAGAATTACAAAGCAGATCCGAGGATAAAGTTCTTAGATAAAAAGGCCAGGACATGGAAAAGGAAAGATATTGAAAAATGTGATCTAGCACTTTCAATTAAAAAACAAAAGGCCCTCAGGAATATAGAAAGTGGATGTTGCAAGCTCTTGATTGGAGACATGGATAAGCTTCTATGCATAAGTAAAAGAAAAACAGAGAATGTGATCCTTGGAAATGATGAACCAGGTAAAATCAAGGATAGAGGGATGGTGAGTTTGAGTAATGACAAAGGAGATGCCCAGTACATTCTGCTTGTGGATAGTCTGAAACATAATTCGCTCAGTTCAAGTCAAAAGTGTGACAGAGGTAGTGAAGAGGTGCTCACATCCAAAGAATGTAAGGTAAATGTAAACTCAGGACAAATGGTGAATAACAGTATAAGGGAAAACAATAATGTTGATGTTGAATCCTCCCCTGCAAGTAAAGAAGAATATTCAGATACAATAAAAGAATGCTTAGTCAACATTTATCCCACAAAAGAAGTAGGAGAAGAACCATGTCATAAACAGGAAGCAGAAGTCTTGAAGGTTGAGAAGGCAGACACCCAAATCAAGTTCTTGAGAAGATCTATGACTCTGGACAAGGTCTTGGATAGCCAGAGATCACCAAATGACAAATCCGATATTGGACTCAACAAGGTAGAAATCAGTGCTCCTAGGAAGCCTGATATAGGTCCTTCATTTTCGAGAAAGAAAAGCATGCGTGAGAGTGGGTGTAGCAGTTTTCTCTTGTGATTGAACATGGACATAAAAGCCTTGGATTGAATGCATCATGGAAGAAAAATGAAAATTGCAGTAATAGAGATCGATGAAATTCAATGGGGAGATCCAAGGTCTCTTTAAAAAATACAAGCTACAATTGCACAGTGTTCAAGTAGGACAACAACATTCTGATGTACAATATGATGTAAATGACATCCTGTAGAGACAACAAGAGGAAATACCTTGTCAAGGAAAGTTAACCTTTTAGGAACAAAAGGGGAAAATAGTTAGAAGTAGAGAGATAAAAGTGACAGGGGGAGTCATCCACTCATGAGAAGATTGCTAAAGGAGTCCAAGTAAGCGAGGTGAGCAATTTTGAATTTTGTAGAGAGGATACAGCGGAAGATGAAGATGAACAGGTCCAAGAACCAGAAAGAGAAGACTCTGGTTTAGATACAAATATTCTGCAGGCCTCAAATGAAAGAGTCCATCCTGTCAGGGGGAGTTTGCATTGATTTAATATCTGATACCACCTAAAATACTCCAACAACTCAGGGGGAGCATGTTCTCTTTGACATTGATATCAAAGGGGGAGAAAAGAATCTGCGTGTCTTTGTTGCCATCAATGCCAAAGGGGGAGATTGCTGGAAATGTTTAACAGGTAGCATATGCTTGTCATTGATGGCAATTACAGTAATGAAGATAGCATGAATACAGGAAGAATGTAACAGACAGGAACCAGAAGTATTTTGGGAAGAAGCTGCAGAGCAACCTCGATAAGATCAGAAGAGATAGTGTAGAGGATGTGTGGTATGTGTTACAGGCAGCGTAAGCTTGTCATTGATGGCAAGTACAATAGTGAAGATGGTAGGATCAGAGTGTGCATTGATGGAAAAACAAGAACGCACGCAACAAAGCTCAAGATACAGGAGTTCGCAGAGGAGAAGGAAGACAAAGGTTGAGGCCTTTGAGAACTTGTAATTCTCCCAAGGTTGGGAGGAAAGTGTACAAAGCTCAGGAGGGAGCACAACTGCCGTCAGATCGACTGAAGAAGAAGATGAGACGAACAAAGTTCGCTCACACAAGAATAATCCAAAATACTTGGAATATAATAAAATAATCCATATAGGACTGTAAATAATATATTAATAGATAAGATATGATGAGATGATGAGATTACAATTGAGAATGAGGGCCTGCTTATATACCCACGCAGGGGTGCCCTTTACCAATAGTCATGTCTTTTGAGACATGACCTTTCATTATTAATAATTATTATTTATTAACTATTATTATGTTATGAATATCTATTTATGTATATTTTATGTTCATAACATTGCCTTCCCCTTAAAAATGCTTTGTCCTCAAAGCATAAGCACTGGGAGTCTTCCCTTTGAACTTTGGTTCTAGCACATGATGTCTTCTCAAATCTTCTATGCTTGTAGTTGTGACTCTCGATGAAACAAGATGATATAACCTTCGAATTCCCAAACTAATGTGTTGCATCTTTTAGGGAGCGATCCATCTCAAATCTACTTTCATTGGAAATGTTTGATGATTGAGTGTTCCAAGTTGTTGATTTTGTCTTCGCTCTTTTTCAGTGTGATATTTTATCAGTTGGTAAGAAGAACATTATTTATTTTTCTCTTTAATAATAAGCTCTTGACTTTGATTATAACTCTTTTAAATATCCACATATATATATATATATATATATTTCTTTTTATATATTTAAATGATAATGACTTGTAACCTTATTTTTTTACCTTTTATAACTCCTTTGAATATATATATTACTTTTCTTTTTTTTTAAAACACCTTTTATAACTTTTCCTTTCACTTAATAATGATGTCTTTCACTTAATAAATAATTGAACCTTTTCACTTTATTTCGAATTTGAAACTTCAAATACGTTTTCACTTTTTCTTTTTTTATATCCTTTATAGTTTTCGAATTGTATCCTTTATATTATTCTTTAGTTATTTCATGTACGACCAAAAAAA
>JASDQU010102283.1:372946-395331 GCA_032191745.1 Picea mariana
GATGAGATGATGAGATTACAATTGAGAATGAGGGCCTGCTTATATACCCACGCAGGGGTGCCCTTTACCAATAGTCATGTCTTTTGAGACATGACCTTTCATTATTAATAATTATTATTTATTAACTATTATTATGTTATGAATATCTATTTATGTATATTTTATGTTCATAACAGAAGATCTGGAATGTTGGTTTCTACGTCCAGGAGGAGCTTAGGAGAAGCCTACAGAAGGGAGAGATTGACAACCATTGGATCTCATTCAGAAATCCCGTCAGCCGTCAGATCAGACAGGAGCTGCATGAGGTTTACCATCAGGAAAAGCTAAGGTGAAATCCCGAAAGGAGGAATGATTCATTGGGGTTTTACATATCAGGAATCTCGTGAGCTAATACATTGCGGCATTGAAAACCTCAAAACCCCGACGAGTGGTAAGATTGCGGTCATGGGGATAACGGTCATATGGGCCAGGAGCCTATCCAGGAGAGCTAGTGCGTAAAGAGCGCGTTGGGATTCAAGGGATCGCGAATCCTGAGGACATACATGTTTCGACATTGGAAAGTCTGAAACCCCGATGAGGAGGTTTGGTTGCGGTCATATAGGGGAGGTCACATGGACCATGAGCTCAGTCGGAGGGCTCACAAATCTCGGAAGTAGGAGGACTGTCCATCTCAGGGGATTATGTGGACCGTTGATCCAACTCCCTGTCGGAGTTTAGAGGATCAAGAGTTGGAGATGTCAAAGAATATTGACATCAAGAATCCCGAAATCGCGATGTGTGAAATCTCGACTAAACTTGAACCGTCAGATCAAGATGTGATCTAGACTGTCGACCCGACTCACGTCAGTAGACCACGTTAGCTAGGGACACGTGGCACAATCAGGTAATGACAAGTGTCAAACTGATTCAACATTTCAGGCACATGTAAGTCACGAATCAGAGTGACATGTGGCAGTATTCAACACGTGTCAATCCACGTGTGACGTCAGCAGATGCACACCACGTCAGAGTTTCGAGGATCGCGTGTTGGAAATGTCAAAGAAACAATGCAACAGAATCCTGATTTCTCGATATGAAAAAATCTCGGTGCAATCTGAGCCGTCAAATCAAGATCACATCTGAACCGTTGATCAGAGTTTCGAGGATCGAGTGTTGAAGTTGTCAAAGAACATTGACATCAGGACTCCCAATTCACGATATGCGAATTCACGATTTAATCGCAGCCGTTGAATAGAGATCAGATCTGGACCATTGACATAACTCCATATCAGAGTTTCACGGATTGCGACATCAAGAGGAATAGAAAACAAGGCAACAAGAATGCCGAAATCGCGATATGCGATATGGTGATTCAATCACAGCCAATAAATCAATCTTGGATCTGGACTGTTAATGTAACTCCATATTAGAGTTTTGGGGATCGCAACTTGGAGAGGCAAGAACACAATGCAACAGGAATGCCGAAATGCTGAAACCTGATTTAAAGGAAAGATTAATAAAGCTCATCCAACGACGTATATTAACCTGAAGGAGATCTGAGGGCTACTGTTGCACGACAGAGTGAAACTGCTAGAAACCATTGATGGTTTCTACCAGAGGATGCGAAGACACTTCGGGATGACTGACAAAGGAGGTGAAGAGTCTCTGAGAGGAATGAAGATGTTCGTGGAGGCAATTGACAACTGATGAGCATTGAGTTCGACTGTCACAGAGAAGACGAAGAGTCTCAAACTGCCAAAGAGGCTGAGGAATCTCAGTATAACATGCAGTGATGGTGGACACGCGGGGTGAACCACCAGAGAAGCTGAAGAGTCACGATGATGATCAGACAGAGCACTCGAGAGGTGGAGGATAACGGTGCAGAGTCATCATGCAGAGGCATTGCGAACACTGCATGCACAAGGTGCACAGAAGCTATAAATACACGGTACAGAGAAGAGATGTGGTTGTTGTTGCTGTTGCTATTGGAGGTTGCAGTGGTTATTGTTGATGAAGGTGATTCATGTGTGAAGAAAGAGGAAAGTGCAACAGCTGAATAGCATAGAAGAGGAACTGTGCAGTGAATGGACATGGAGCACAGAGCATAAAAAAAATGGAAGAACAGACAGCGCAAGTGGTGTGTGCAGAAAGGCAATGAGGCGGACAGAGCAACGAAATGCAGCAGAATAGTGATGAGTATGGTAAGC
Organism: Picea mariana; assembly: GCA_032191745.1. NCBI lineage: Eukaryota > Viridiplantae > Streptophyta > Pinopsida > Pinales > Pinaceae > Picea > Picea mariana. Next base: position 375,133 of record JASDQU010102283.1, read on the forward strand.
CATTGATGAACATCATATCACTGTAATAAGTTTCAGTAGCAAAGATTTATATTTCAGGGTGGTTGGGAGGAGCTAGGGAGGACTGGTGTCCTCAAAGGTTCAGGTGGGTGCTTGAACATAGGGAGTTGGTGCTTCCTTCTAGTTGGTGCTAGAGAAACCAGGGAGTTGGTGCTTCCTTCTAGTTGGTGCTAGAGAAATCAAGGAGTTGGTGCTTCCTTCTAGTGGGTGCTAGAGAAAACAGAGAGTTGGTGCTCTCAGCAAGTTGCATCTTGCAAAAATGAGGTTGTAGCCTCATTATGAGTTGGTGCTCATATGTATGATACTATAAAGAGTGTAACTATTACTTATCATATAAAGAAAAAGAGGTTTTTACCCTGCATGGGTTTCCTCGGGAAATATCTGTCTTTGTGTTTCTCATATATGTGAATGATGCTGAAAGTGCCATTGTTTATTTCCCTTCTTTATTGTGATCATCATTCAGTATCGCTACAAAGAGTTTAAAAGAACCATTATTGTTTAAGCATGGTAACAACTGATTCACCCCCCCCCCCTCTTAGTTGTCTAACAAAGTTAGGAGATGCTTCTCCTGTGGTAGCAACTATGGTGGGAATGGAAGAATTCCCAGAAGAAGTAACAACATTTGTTTCCATAGCTGTGTAAGGCACTGACAGGATTTCGTAAAATTGGATTGGTACAATAACCGGTGGCTAGATATCAGTGGTTGGGGTTTCAACCGAACCAATATTGGCGGTTGACTCCTCTGGGAGTTGTTCGGGCACAAAGGTTTGTAACCCGGTCACTTGAAAAGACCCTTGTTGGTCTAGCTTCTGCCTCAATGGTGGCGGGGGTGGCTATAGTATAACCGGTGGCATGCCTAGAAGCCTTCGTGACCGGCGAAGCTCGGGATCCTCCACTGTGTGAGAAGATCCAAGACATGCTAAGGTATTCTACACATTCAAAAAGTAACACACACTAAAAAGAAGCCCCTAAGAGATAAGACAAGCAATCACTAAACTATTTGGAAGAACAATTACAACAACCAACACTAGAGCAACTTACTGGTGCAAGTGCAACTCGAATACGGAAGCACCCTCCGAGTATACTCTGCAAAGCATGGCCCGATGTCTATCCTAGGTACCGTGGTATACCCCTGCAGTCACTCGTGTATGTCCCTAAAAATATTGGCAACTAAGTTGCTAGCACGCGAACAGTCACCAGGCGGGTACAGTCGAAAGTCGGGTAGACCACAATGAGCAGGGTATCAAGCCTGAAACCTGTCAAGGGTATCAAGAGAAAATGGTCTGGAAGAAAACTGAGGACCTCAAATGGATTCAAGACCCACGAAGCCCTGTGGCAAATGCAAACGACAGAATCCCAAAACAAGCCCTCGATATGTGTTCTCCACTACGATTGGTACAACTTTGGAGGGGTTATCTCCGCTACCTTTCCGCACGCGAACTTGTGTTTATCCCCTGTGTTAGAGGGGGGTCCCAGATAACTTCCATGAAATTGGAATTCTACACTCCCTATCACAGACTCTATGTTTGGTTTTGAATGGCCTTGGAGAGTTTCCTCTCCAACCTAATCCAAGGTCCTAGTCCTGAACTAGTTTGTGAACCCTACAAACAAAAAGTCTAATAGATTTTAACTTAGTGTTTCTTTTAAGGATTTTTCTTACGTCAAGGGGTATGGAGGTGAAACTGATGGTGTATAAAGATGAAATAAAAAATGAATGAAAAAAGTTGGAAACAAAAGACTTTTACTAAATGCAAAATTTTCAGAAACTTTTCACAAAGAAAGATTTCTTTTTCTTTTCAATTTTTCTAAGTTTTTATGCAGCAAAAATAAATGAATTTCACTCGACTACGAGCTACTTATGCTCTAAATGCACTGCAAAAACTTACGAAATAAAGACTTCTCCCTAGATAATGATGCAGAAACACACTCTTTAAACAAAGAAGAAAATGAAAAAAGATTTTTATTTATTTATTTAAGTGCTAATAAAGCAACAAAGGGAAAATACCGACAAGCACAAAACCAAGAAATACAAATTCTAGCTTAAAGTGCAGATCGCAAAGAATCAGAGTAAAGGCACACAATGGAAATAAAGAAAACAAAGACTCTTAAGCTTGCCTAAAAACCATAAAGAAAAGTATTTTTTTTATATTTTCTGTTCAATTATCAACTGAGAAAAAGCAGGCTAGGGGTAAGATGACCTAACCTACTGACTGTTCAACCATGGACTCAAACACCTGAGAAGAGTACTCCTCATCAAAGAAGGGGATGACTGCCCCACCCTGAACAAAAAGTAGTCTGTCAAGCACGCTACTGTCACTAAAACAACACACGTGTGAACGCGTGCTGAGCTGAAACAGGACGCGTGTACACGCGAACTGACTTGTACAGGCCACGTGTATGTATAACTTCTAAGACAAAGATAAAAACAAGCATTCCAGACCAGGAAGAGGCCTCTGGTATTGACAACCAGGGTCCCTTGAAGGCTTGGATGGTTTTTATAACAGAAAAGAAAAAATAATGCAAGGAATAATAAGAGGAAAAAAGCAATCTGAGACAGGACTGTGAACCAGCAAGACCCAGAAAAGATTCAAGAAAACCCCCTGAGAATGTATAATTTTGACAGGGAAGAGGTGGACTGCCTCTAAAGTTCTCTGAAATCCTACACGCTACTGTTATCCCTACAACTAGCGTTCACACACGGGCTGTAAGAGGATAGGGCGGGGGCACACACGTGCAGGCCTTCTACAGGCCGCTTGTACCTCTCTGTGTCTCGACAACTACCATCAAGCAATAGTCAGGGAAAAACTGGTATAAAGAACCAAGCTCCCTGCTAGCTCAGACCTAATAGAAAATAGACAGACAAAGAAAGACAGAAAATCTAATCTTTTAAACTACCCAAAAAATCAACTAAATCCGTAAACCTTAAAGAGTATCTTCCCCAGTACGGTCGCCAACTCTGTTGTTGGGAAAAATACCCTACGGACTAGCAAACTAGGGTCAGACTTGCATGCAAATTTTGATCGTAAAGAAATTACTTTTTAACCTACAACCCAAAACTTAAACCCCTCTTTCACAACACATACATAGAAAATGACCACTAACTTGGTTAACGACATTTGATGTAGATCCTCCATAGCGCTATGACCACTTTCTTGCACTGCTCCTTCCACAGATAACCTGCAATCAAGACATATAACAACTATGCATGCATGCTACTTCTCTACTAAAGGGTTAGAAATTAAGCATAAATTAACCAAACCATAGATAACTCATGCATTGGGACGGGAAAAGTATTCTTTTATTACTTGAAAAATGAATCAACTTACAATCAAAGTCGAGACTAGCCACCGCTCCTTGATCCTAATCCTGGGATCCTCTTCTTCTATCCTCCAACTGCTTTGCATTAAATCTCCTTTGGCATGAGGAAAGGATAAAGGGTTGGGACAATGGATTGTGTAAATGGGCAGAGTTTCTTCACTATCTTTTTTCCTCCTCCAAATGGTACCCCTACCCCTTCTTTTATAGGCTAGAAGGAGCTAAGGTTTTGGACGAACCCTCGGCCATGCATGGCCGAGAGTTTTAGTTAATTGACCCATAGCTTTTTGTTCCGTCGGCAACTTTCCTCTTTTCATGCTTTGATAGGTACACGCGGGCTGTAGTGAGCCAGCCAGCATGCACACGCGTGAAATAATGGGATAGGGCGTGTGGGCCTTGACCCAAGAGGATTTCCAAAGAGGTGTTCAACAGATGTTTTGGCAATGAAGGGATATGAGTTGGCCTGATGTCAGGTAAGCATGTGTGGTGAAATTTAGGGTTATAACAGATGCCCCCTAATGTGTGAGGTTAGAAGAGCATCTGATGGCCAAAATACATTACCAATCTTTTACCAATATTTACTGATGTGATGAAGGAGCGAGCCGAAGGATCAGGAATCAGGAGGTGTCATCTGCAAAATAACAAATGTCTCACTAAGGCAGGCATACCCATGCTCAGGATAAAATAGAACCATGGCTACCAATCAAATACACTGTAGATCCATGCCAAATAACTATAAAGAGTAGTCGCGAATAATACACAGCGGAGCTACATCTCGAAATCAGGAAGATATACATATAGAGTACCAGTCTTTTAGAAGCTGATTGGGCCTGATGGCTCTACTTCAGAGCTCAAGCAACAACTTCAAAATCTTCTAAAACTCAGGTAAGAGTGTAATATGAGTGTACAACTGCACTACCCAGAGGTCTTCGACGGCTCATTGGTTATGGACTTGATAATCTTGATGATCGGACTGAAGGCTTCAGTGATTTCGAACCAAGACTTGATTGGACGTTCAGGATGGTTGGGTATGCGGACAAGAGACATATTGCAGAGGGGCTGATTCAGGCTTAGTGAAAAACTTCCCTTGGACAATAGAACGACAAGTGATAAGACTCAGGCAGCATATATGTTAATCATAAGTCTACGAAGCAAGAGGCGATGCAAACTCTCCATATGTTTGGAAGAGTAACCAAATGGTGGAGGACACAACTCTATATAGTGAGAAAAACTTCCTAAGGTCGTACTACATCCCATAGTCTAATAATCAAATGGACTGATGTGCTTTATCCAAGGGTGACTCATTATGCTACCAATAAAGAAAATACTTTTCCCATCCTCTTTTTGGGGTATATTTGATTTTTTTGTTCTTTTGGTAATTTTTGAAAAAGAATAAAGGAATATTGAACAAGTACTACAAACATACAAGCTCAAGGCACAAGGACAAGACTGATGTTCTAGTAAAATGATACTCGGGAAAAATCCTCTGGTGGCCAAAGGTGTTAATATGCAGAAGCAAACTGTCATAAGGCTGGTGGATAAGGTATGCAAATGCGGTTGATAGAACACACAATGGTAACATCCTTCGATGTAAGTTTAACGAGCCCAAAGAAGGTAGGTTTGGTGGTTTTTCATATTTAGAGAGTCTGAAAAAGCATAAAAGGAGACTCCACTGGGGTACCTTTTTCGACAATAGTCTATTCGGTTCGAAAAAGGGATAAACTAGCACCGATTAGACGTCAATTCAAAACTATTTTAATGAGCGTGACAAGGACAAGATCACTCGGCCATTTTTTCACTTTTAAGGAGTCTGAAAAAAGCTTAACTATGGACTCCGTCAGGAGTATTCTTATGGAACAATTTAACGAGTGTGAAAGAATAAGGTCACTCGACGATCTTTTAAATTTTAGGGAGTCTGAAAAGAGCTTAACTATGGACACCGTGGGGGTTTCTTTTTCGTAAATTTAGTCCCTCAGGCTTGAAAAAGGAATAAAATTTTACATGAGAGTACTCTTCTAAAGAATGGGAATTCGATAGAGTATACCTTTGTTTGCACAGTTGACCGTCTGGAGCGAAAAAGGGGTAAACTACCGCCGGACAGACGTGACTTCAAATTTCAGTTTAACGAGCGTGAAAGATCACAAGATTGCTCGGCAATCTTTTCATTTTTAGAGGGTCTGAAAAGGGCTTAAAAGGAGACCCGTTATTTTTTGGGAGTCCTGAGGGTAAGACAAAGAGTGAAAAAGACTCATTCAAATGAGGCTCAAACTCATATTCAGGAAAGACTATATGGACTGTCGAGCCTACAGTGTTTTTAGAAACGACATGGACACCATAATGCAACCAGGACCTACCTAGGGCATCCATGTTCTGGTAAGCTCTACCACCACGTTGCGACACTTCTAGAGCAGATATGCCGGTTCTGTGTCACAACCGAATGGGATCGATCCTATAGCATAATAAAAAGGAAACGAGATGCAAAAGTTGGGGTGGTATCCTAACTTATATACTCAAGTAGATTTTTGAAACCAAAAAAAAAAAAAAAAAAATTATGGACCGTCAATATTTTTTCGAAACTCAAAAAAAAATAGTCCCAATACCTGATCAAATTCCTCCCGTAGAACTCCTAGATCACTCTAAATGGTTTTTGGTATAAAGAAACTGATAAGGGGGGCCAAAAAAGTGACAAAAAGAGGCCAAAAAGTCTATAAATAGAAGCTGGAAGCTCATTATCACCATTGCTGATTTGGAAATTGACTCTGGAGCCAAAAGACCCCTTTGCCAAACATAGTGATTCTAGGAGCTATAGTGGACGAAACAGACTTCTTCTTGAACCAAGTAAGTACAAACTCCCTTATTGATCTAATCAATACTTCATTTTAGTCATTTAAGTTATTTTTTGGGTGGGCGTCGACCTTAAGAAGGTCGGCCCTAGGTACACGCGGGTTGTACAGAGACAACCCGCGTGTACACGCGTGCAGAGTAAAGCCTGCATGCGTGTACCCACCCTTATTGATGGAAAAGTATTTTAAAAGAAGTATTTACCCTCCTTTACCTTGATGTGTTGGTAGGATGTATGTTCAGTGGAGGGAAAGGGAGCATGAGGCAATCAATGAGTTGGTTGCTATAGATCCGAATGTTGTGGCCATGTTAATGCAATGCAGTTTACTCAAATTTTTTCTATGTCTGTTTATGCGTGTGCAACCAAGGATGCTAAATTCCTTGATTGATTACTGGCATCCTGATGCAGAGGCATTCATGCTAGAGGGGAAATCATTGGTTCCCACCACCGAGGACATTTACTTTCTGACTAGCCTCTCAAGGAGAGGGGAACTAGTCAACTTCCAAACTTTTCTTGCGGGGCCGAGCAAGATCTTAGAGTTGATAGGCTGGGACCGAACGTACATGTTCCCAGGTGCCCATTAGCAAGATTACCAACTTAGCACTACACACTATCTTGTTACTTATTGGGCGGATTACTGGCTCAGCCTCCGTGCATCAGGCTTCACGCGCACATATGAACTGTGCCATCTAGTGCATGAATGCACAAATTTTTGATTGGAGTACCACACTGCTGGAGTGTATGAAGAGGCAATTGACAGATTGCTGACAGCAGACACAGAGGAACTTTGGGTTCGGGACTATCTTGTGTTCGTTCTTTTTTGAGAGATTTCCGTGTTTCAGTCCTCGGGTTGTAGTACGAGAACATCTGGTCTCTTTCCCTGAAGTGTGTAGATGGGCAGTGTTACTGCAGCAATAGGGTGGTGGAAGGACCGTTGAGGCCTTCGACGATGACTTCTTTGCTTGAATATCACGATAGATCCTGGCTATCGAGGACTACCCATATGCGGGGATAGACTTCTCTAGAGATCCAGAGATACCCATGCCTCCTGGCGAGGAGCGAGGGGAGATGGGTAAGTCTCCACCTTTGTAGTTTTTTTGTTTGCATATATAATTTTTATGTCTTTTTTGTTATATATATCATTTTTTTTTTGTATGCCAGAGTATTTGACGGATATGTTCATTGTATGTAGATGTGGGACACATGCGACCTGTCGATTATGCATGGAACAGGTGTCGTCCACGGTCGGAGGCCGCGGCTGCCGCCACTGGGGGAGGTGTAGTAGCAGGGAGCCTTCCAACCGGAGAGGCCGTGAGGGTCCTTAGACGAGTTGAGCGAAACTTCACTGCACTCACTCGCACAGTCCTGATGGCAGAGATAGAGGACCTGCCGCCATCCATGCAGCCTCATGTTGTGGGTGGACCTCGGACATGGGTCCGATTGGTTAGGCATTTTGCCCGTGCTGTAGATGATTATAACAGGGCCCATAGGCCCTGAACAGATTTAGAATCTTTATGTGCCACGAGCACCTTCTTGTATATATTTTTTGAGGGCATAAGCCTGGTGACTCATTACTGTTCCTATTTTTGAGGCGCTTGCATCCATCTATGTACTCTGAGGATTTTATGATGTTTATATATGGTTTTTGTATTTTTTGTGTCTTATGGATTCTGTGTGAAAAAATGTATTTACATGTTTATGTCCATGTTATTTTTATATGTGGGCCAGATGCCAATCTAAAATTTGATTAGCTAGAGTATTTGTAATTTGGTTTAATCTCCTAGGAACATGAAAATATGTAATATAATCAAAGTTGCATTCCAAGAGACGTACCCTAAGGAATCGTCGGTGTAACGTTGGATCATAAACCTGGTATATTCTGTTTAGCTACAACACAACCAGTTGAGCGTCGGGATAGACCTAGAGATGAGAGATACCTAATGACAAGGTGTCACGAAGCAACTCAATAACTGCACTATACTCGGTGAAATTATTTGTGGTCACCTAAGCATATACCTCCGGAAGATAACAACTGACCCTGTGGTGTAAACAATACCCAAGCTGCGAAGGCAAGCCTCTACGTGTGTCGACTATCACCGTCCACATACCTAATGAACACCTCGGACTCACTTGACATCTACCATATTGACGAAAGATAACATCAATGACACGTCTATAACACTTTTAAAAGAAACGTAAAAAAACAATAGTACAAAGACTATACATATGTTACAAAAATTTACCCACAGTGACCTTTCTATGAGTAATAATTCTTCAGGTAGAGCCCATTTCTAGGCTCCGCCAAAGCATTCCCTTCAAAATCAACCAAATGATAAGCGCCCTTTTTTAATACCTCTTTGATAATGAAGGGTCTGAACCACATGGGTTTAAACTTGCCTGCCCCCAGGGGGTCCTTGTCTTGGTCACAGACCAGGACAAGGTCGCCCTCAGAAAAATCCGAGGATGAACGGACCTATCATATTGACACTTGACCTTATGTTTATGAGCCTTGTTGGCTAGGGCTGCATCGTGACACTGCTCATCAAGCTTCTCAAGGTGTACTAATTGTTCTTCAAGTGGAGAAGTGTCTGGCAATAACTGTACTACCAATTTCAGAGATGGGAAAGACTGCCTCCAGCCCGTAAACAAGTTGGAAAGGTGAGAAATCGGTTGTAGTCTTAACAGATGTTCGGTAAGCCCATAATACCGAGTATAACATCAAATGCCAATTTGACTTGGCTGAGTTGATAGTTCATTGTAGAATAGTCTTAAGATTTTTGTTTACATCTTCCACCTACCCATTGGCTTGGGGGTAGTAAGGTGATGAATGTTCCTGCCATAACCCAAGGTTTGATGTTAATTCAGTCATAATTTGGTTTTGAAAGTGACTTCCATGGTCAGTGACAATCTCTCTCGGGATGCCGAAACTTGCTATAATATGGTTGAATAAGAAGAGAGTTGCAGACTCTCCATCATCTTTAAACATTGGTGTAGCTTCGACCCACTTAGTAAAGTAGTCGACAACTACAATGATATAGCGGTACCCCCTTACTGACGGGGGGTTGCATGTAGTGTAATCAATCCCCCACTTAGTGAAGGGACCAACTCTGATGATAGGAAACATAGGAGTGGGATGTGCCCTCATCTTCTGAGAGAAGACTTGGCACGGATGACACTTCTTGACCGATTTGATACAATTTTTGATAAGTGTCAGCCAGAAGTAACCTGCTCATAGAATCTTTTGGGCTGTTGCCAACCCAGATAAATGACCGCCACAAGCTCCAGTATGAAAATCATTGAGCACTATGAAGACCTCCTCATGAGTGAGACATCGCCCTAAGATGCAGTCTACACCTCTCAGATACAATGTATCATCAAGTATGAAATAATTCTTATCCTGATGGCGTATCCACCGACACTCGTCACGAGAAGCAGAGGTGGGGCACTTCAAAGTATAGAGATAGATAAGTATATCTCCGTACCAGGGGTTTGAATATTCAATCAAAAACATATCCCCCCGGATAGGCGATTCTTCAGGCACAACATTACCTGACTCAACCGGAAGTTACGAAATAAGTTCTGCGAAGACCAATGACTTCTTGGACTTGGCTGAAATGAAGTCTAAGTCAAATTCTTGGNCCGACACTCGTCACGAGAAGCAGAGGTGGGGCACTTCAAAGTATAGAGATAGATAAGTATATCTCCGTACCAGGGGTTTGAAGATTCAATCAAAAACATATCCCCCCGGATAGGCGATTCTTCAGGCACAACATTACCTGACTCAACCGGAAGTTACGAAATAAGTTCTGCGAAGACCAATGACTTCTTGGACTTGGCTGAAATGAAGTCTAAGTCAAATTCTTGGAGGATGACCATCCACCTACTATTTTTTCCACCTATAACTCATCGTGTCAACATGTACTGGAATGGATTCACGACAGTGATGACGGTGGTCTTGCGAAACAGAACATAGTGACGGAACCGTTGAACAGCATGAACTACTACCAACACAAGTTTTTTGATATGGGAATAATTAAGTTCCGGTCCTACGAGGCCTTGGATTAGGTAATAGATCATGTATTCTGAAAATGAATCGTCTTCCTGAACTAACACCATGCCTATAGTTGACTCTGTGGCAGCTAGATATAAGAAGAAATCTTTGTTATAATTAGGTGGTCGTAGTAGAGGTGCGGTTGTGAAGGTGTGTTTTAATGCATCGAAAGAGTATTGAGTGGATTCATCCCAGAAAAAAGGGAACATCTTTCTTCAGTAAATGCATAAAGCCCTTGGTGATTTTGGCATAGTTGGAGATGAAGCATCGTAAGAAGTTCTCCTTGCCTTGAAGAATTTGAAGTTGTAAGATTGTGCGTGGGGGGGGCAACTGGATTATTGCCTCCACCTTAAGAGGGTCGACCATGATCCATGTTGTTGATATGATGAAACCTAAAAAACGTCCTGAAATTACGCAGATGCTGCACTTGTTGGGATTCAGGCAAATCCTGAAGTAGCGATAGCGTTCGAAGATTAGTCTGAGGTGTGTAGGATGATCATTTCGCTTGCGAGAGAGTGATGCTAAATCATCTAGATAGGCCTTGACTATATGTTTGAGGTCGTGAAACGCAAAAGACATGACTTGCTAGAATGTGGATCCAACATTTTTAAGGCCAAAAGGCATCTTACGATAGGCGAATGTACCCCACGGACAAATGAATTTTGTTTTGTGTTGGTCTTCAGGTTTGATTTGGATTTGATTATATCCCAAAAAACCATCCATGAACGAAAAGGCTTCACAACTGGCACATTCATCAATGATCTGGTCAATGAATGGGGTTGGAAAATTATCTTTGGGACATGCCTTGTTCAAATCACGGAAATTGGTACATACAAGAATTGTGCCTTGTTTTTTATTGAACGGCATGGGGTTTGACACCCATTGAGTCAAATGAATAGGATAAATGAAACCTACCTTTAGAAATTTCTCAACCTTAATCTTGATGGATACTGCTTTCTTAGGATTGACTGGATGAAGTTTTTGTCAAACAAGCTTGGCATCAGGATACGTTGTGATTTCATGTTCAACTATTTTCGGATTGATACGTAGCATTTCCTCATAAGACCAGGCAAAAATGTCATGAAATTCTTTGAAACGATCTGTGTAAATTTGAATCTTTTCGGGGGAGCAATCTGCTCCGATGAAGACATTCTCCACAATGCCAGGGTTTCGGGAGATGTTGATAGGTATAGTTTCAACGATAGTCGCCATATTCCCCTCAGCATAAATTTCCTGTGTAGCTAAGAGATTAATAGGACATGGCTGATCTCCCGTCATGGTAATAGTGAATTCTCTTGCCTCGATTTGGCTTAAATCTGGGAGGAAATATGATATGTGATGAAGATATTCCCAAGGTTTGTTCAGACTAGTCATTACTTCGATTACTACTTCGTCAGAAGGCAAGACTAAGTCTAATGAATCGATGGTAGAAAGAGAACCCTGAGCCCAAATAGGCTCTAGAAGTGGATCCAACTCTTGTGTGGGAGTCAGATCAGGGTTAGCTAAAGCTTTCTAGACTAAAGAGTACGCTACTTCAGTGGCTGACAAGGGAATGGACATTTCGGAGTGCCCTGTCTCACCCATCATGGTTGATGGGGAAGGAAGAATCCAAGGATCCTCAAAGTAAGTTGTGTAGAATGACAAAACTTGAAAAATCTCAACCTTATGGTGATTCGATATAAACTTGACATCGTCATGAGGAGATGGGTAATCGAAGGTACCCATCAAGGATGGGCACAAACCAACTCCTATGTTAACGACACCTGGTTGAGGATTATCTATCATTGGGACCATGGATGCCCCCAAAGCTAGGTCAGGTCTAGAGAAAGACAATTGATCGATGGTCAGTATCCGACCTTCATGTGGAAACAATAAGACTCAAAAAACTGTAGCAACCACAGCTTGCATAGCATAGGTCCAACTCCGACCTAACAAGAGCTTATAGTCAAGGGGAGCATCGACTACCTCTACTTCGACACACACGGTCTTCCCTCCTAACTGCACAGGGAAAGAAGGAACGATGCCATGTGGTTAGAAAGAACGACTGTTGAAAGCAGTGAGGAGAGTAGGTGATGGAGACAAAGTGGGCTGGCCAATGGCCTTCCAACATGCTAACAACATAACGCATGTCGAGGCGCCCTCATCGACCACCGTGCGGAAGATATTCCATGTAAAAGTTTTCGTGGGATGAGCGACTACTATCTGAAATGCTACATGGTAAGGCAGACAAGGTTTTAAGTCAGTTGTATCTAACACATGTTGTTGTTATTCAGCATGCAAGTCTGACCCTACGGACTAGCAAACTAGGGTCAGACTTGCATGTAGATTTTGACCATAAAGAAATTACTTTTTAAACTACAATCCAAAACTTAAACCCCTCTTTCACAACACATACATAGAAAAGGACTACTAACCTGGTTAACGACGTTTGATGTAGATCATCCATTGTGCTATGACCACTTTCTTGCGCTGCTCCTTCCATAGATAACCTACAATCAAGACATATAACAACTATGAATGCATGCTACTTCTTTACTAAAGGGTTAGAAATTAAGCATAAATTAACCAAACCATAGATAACTCATGCATTGGGATGGGAAAAGTATTATTTTATTACTTGAAAAATGAATCAACTTACAATCAAAGTCGAGACCGGCCACCGCTTCTTGATCCTGATCCTGGGCTCCTCTTCTTCTGTCCTCCAACTGCTTTGCGTTAAATCTCCTTTGGCATGAGGAAAGGATAAAGGGTTGGGACAATGGATTACGTAAATGGGCAGAGTTTCTTCACTATATTTTTTCCTCCTCCAAATGGTACCCCTGCCCCTTCTTTTATACGCTAGAAGAAGCTAGGGTTTTGGATGAACCCTCGGCCATGCATGGCTGGGAGTTTTAGTTAACTAACCCATAGCTTTTTGTACCATCGGCATCTTTCCTCTTTTCGTGCTTTGTTAGGTACACGAGGGTTGTAGTGAGCCAACCAGCGTGCACACGGGTGCAATAATGGGTTAGGACGCGTGGGCCTTGACCCAAGAGGATTTCCAAAGAGTTGTTCAGCAGATGTTTTGGCAATGAAGGGATATGAGTTGGCCTGATGCTAGGTAAGCATGTGTGGTGCAATTTAGGGTTATAATAGATGCCCCGTAATGTGTGAGGTCAGAAGAGCATCTAATGGCCAAAATACATTACCAATCTTTTACCAATGTTTACTGATGTGCTAAATGAGCGAGCCGAAGGATCAGGAACCAGGAGGTGTCATCTGCAAAATAAAAAATGTCTCACCAAGGTGGGCATACCCATGCTCGGGATAAAATAGAACCATGGCTACCAATCAAATACACTGTAGATCCATGTCAAATAACTATAAAGAGTATCCGCGAATAATACACAACGGAGCTACATCTCGAAATCAGAAAGATATACATATAGAGTACCCATCTTTTAGAAGCTGATTCGGCCTGATGGTTGTACTTCAGAGCTCGAGCAACAACCTCAAAATCTTCTAAAACTCGGGTAGGAGTGTAATATGAGTGTACGACTGCACTACCCAGAGGTCTTCGACGGCTCGTTGGTTATGGACTTGATAATCTTGATGATCGGACTGAAGGCTTCAGTGATTTCAAACAAAGACTTGATTGGATGTTCATGATGGCCGGGTATGCGGAGAAGAGACATATTGCAGAGGGATCGACTCAGGCTTAGTGAGAAACTTCCCTTGGACAACAGCATGACAAGTGATAATACTCGGGAAGCATATATGTTAATCATAAGTCTACGAAGAAGGAGGCAACACAAACTCTCCATATGTTTGGAAGAGTAACCAAACGGTGGAGGACACAGCTCTATATAGCGAGAAAAGATTCCTAAGGTCGCACTACATACCATAGTCTAATAATCAAATGGACAGATGTGCTTTATCCAAGGGTGACTCATTATGCTGCCAATAAAGAAAATACTTTTCCCATCCTCTTTTTGGGGTATATTTGATTTTTTTGTTATTTTTGGTAATTTTTGAAAAAGACTAAAGGAATATTGAACAAGTACTGCAAACATACAAGCTCAAGGCACAAGGACAAGACTCATGTTCTGGTAAAATGATACTCGGGAAAAATCCTCTTGCAACCAAAGGTGTTAAGACGCAGAAGCAAACTGTCACAAGGCTGGTGGATAAGGTATGCAAATGCGGTTGATAGAACACACAATGGTAACGTCCTTCGATGTAATTTTAACGAGCCCAGAGAAGGTAGGCTCGGTGGTTTTTCATATTTAGAGAGTCTGAAAAAGAATAAAAGGAGACTCCACTGGGGTACCTTTTTCAACAATAGTCTATTCGGTTCGAAAAAGGGATAAACTAGCACCGATTAGACGTCAATTCAAAACCATTTTAACGAGTGTGACAAGGACAAGATCACTTGGCCATATTTTCATTTTTAAGGAGTCTGAAAAAAGCTTAACTATGGACTCCGTCAGGAATATTCTTCTAGACCAATTTAACGAGTGTGAAAGAATAAGGTCACTCGACGATCTTTTCAATTTTAGGGAGTCTGAAAAGAGCTTAACTATGGACTCCATGGGGGTTTCTTTTTCGTAAATTTAGTCCCTCAGGCCCAAAAAAGGAATAAAATTATACCTGAGAGTACTCTTCTAAAGAATGGGAATTCGATAGAGTATACCTTTGTTCCTACAGTTGACCATTTGGACCGAAAAAGGGGTAAACTACCTCCAGACAGACGTGACTTCAAATTTTAGTTTAACGAGCGTGAAAGATCACAAGATCGCTCGGCAATCTTTTCATTTTTAGAGGGTCTGAAAAGGGCTTAAAAGGAGACCCGTTATTTTTTGGGAGTCCTGAGGATAAGACAAAGAGTGAAAAAGACTCATTCAAATGAGACTCAAACTCATATTTAGGAAATACTATACGGACTCTCGAGCCTACAATGTTTTTAGAAATGGCATGGACACCATAATGCAACCATGACCTACCTAGGGCATCCATGTTCTGGTAATCTCTACCACCACGTTGCGACACTTCTAGAGCAGATATGACGGTTCCGTGTCACAACTGGATGGGATCGATCCTATAGCATAAGAAAAAGGCAACGAGCTGCAAAAGTTGGGTGGTATCCTAACTTATATGCTCAAGTAGATTTTTGATGAAAAAAAATAAAATTATGGGCCGTCAATATTTTTTCGAAACTCAAAAACAAAAGTCCCAATATCTGATCAAATCCCTCCCGTAGAACTCCTAGATCACTCTAAATGGTTTTTGGTATAAAGAAACTGANAGTTGGCAGCTCATTATCACCATTGCTGATTTGGAAATTGACTCTGGAGCCAAAAGACCCCCTTTGCCAAAGATAGTGATTCCAGGAGCTACAGTGGACGAAACAGATTGTTTCTTGGACCAAGTAAGTACAAACTCCCTTATCGAGCTAATCAATACTTCATTTAAGTCATTTAAGTTATTTTTTGGGTGGGCGTCAACCTTAAAAAGGTCGGCCCTAGGTACACGCGTGTAGAGTAAAGCCTGCATGCGTGTACACGTGACTGTCACCTATACAACCTGCATGTACCCCCCCTTATTGATGGAAAAGTATACTAAAAGAAGTATTGACCCTCCTTTACCTTGCTGTGTTGGCAGGATGTATGTTCAGTGGAGGGAAAGGGAGCATGAGGCAATCAGTGAGTTGGTTGCTACAGATCTGAATGTTGTGGTCGTGTTAATGTAATGTGGTTTACCCAAATTTTTTCTATGTCTGTTTATGCACGCACAACCAAGGCTACTAAATGCCTTGATTGATTACTGGCATCCTGATGCATAGGCGTTCATGCTAGAGGGGAAATCATTGGTGCCCCCCACCGAGGACATTTACTTTCTGACTGGCCTCTCAAGGAGAGGGGAGCTAGTCAACTTCTATACTTCTCCTGTGGGGCCGAGCAAGATCTCGGAGTTGATAGCTAAGTACTGTGAGGCTGGGACCGAATGTACGGGTTCCCAGGTTCCCATTAACAATATTACCAACTTAGCACTATAGAATATCTTGTTACTTATTGGGTGGATTACCGGCTCAGCCGCCGTGCATCAGGCTTCATGCGCACAGCTGAACTGTGCCATCTAGTGCATGAATGCACAAATTTTTGATTGGAGTACCACACTGCTGGAGTGTATGAAGAGGAAATTGACAGATTGCCGACAGCAGACATAGAGGAACTTCAGGTTCGGGACTATCTTATGTTCGTTCTTTTTTGAGAGAGTTTCGTGTTTCATTCCTCGGGTTGTAGTACGAGGACATTTGGCCTCTTTCCTTGCAGTGTGTAGATGGGCATTGTTACTACCGCGACAGAGTGGTGGAAGGACCGTTGAGTCCTTCGATGATGAATTATTTTCTTGGTTGTCATGACAGATCCCTTTTATCGAGGACTACCCATATGCAGGGATAGACTTCTCTAGAGATCCAGAGATACCCGTGCCTCCTGGTGAGGAGCGAGGGGAGATGGGTAAGTCTCCACCTTTGTAGTTTTTTTTGTTTGCATATGTAATTTTTATGTCTTTTTGTTATATATATCATTTTTTGTATGCCAGAGTATTTGACGGGTAACATTTGTTGTATGTAGATGTGGGACCCATGCGACCTGTTGATTATGCATGAAACAGGCATCGCCCACAGCCAGAAGACACGGTTGCCGCCGCTGGGGTAGTAGCAGTAGCAGGGAACCTCCCAGTAGGAGAGGCCGAGAGGGTCCTTAGGCGAATTGAGTGGAACTTCATTGCACTCACTCGCATAGTCCCGATGGAAAAGATAGAGGACCTGCCGCCATCCATGCAGCCTCATGTTGTGGGGGCACCTCGGACATGGGTCCGATTGTTCAGGCGTTTGGCCCATACTGTAGATGATTATAACAGGGCCCATAGGCCCTGAACAGATTTAGACTCTTTATGTGCCACGAGCACCTTCTTGTATATATTTTTTGAGGGAATAAGCTCGGTGACTCGTTACTGTTCCCATTTTTTAGGCGCTTGTGTCCATCTATGTACTTTGAGGATTTTATGATGTTTATATATGGTTTTTATCTTTTTTGTGTCTTATGGATTCTGTGTGCAAAAATGTATTTACATGTTTATGTCCATGTTATTTTTATATGTGGGCCAGATGCCAATCTAAAATTTGATTAGCTAGAGTATCTATAATTTGGTTTAATCTCCTAGGAACATGAAAATATCTAATATAATCAAAGTTGCATTCCAAGAGATGTACCTTAAGGAATCGTCGGTGTAACATTGGATCATGAACCCGATATATTCTGTTTAGTTGTGACACAACCAGTTGAGCGTCAAGATAGACCCAGAGATGAGAGATACCTAATGACAAGGCGTCACGAAGCAACTCAATAACTGCACTATACTCGGCGACATTATTTGTGGTGTCACCGAAGCATATACCTCCGGAAGATAAGAACTGACCCTGTGGTGTAAACATTACCCAAGCTGCGGAGGCAAGCCTCCGCGTGTGTCGACTAGCACCGTCATATTGACACTTGACCTTATGTTTATGAGCCTCATTGGCCAGGGCCACATCGCGACGCTTCTCATCAAGCTGCTCAAGGTGTACTAACCGCTCTTCAAGTGGAGAAGTGTTTGGCAATAATTGTACTGCCAATTTCAGAGATGGGATTTCAAATTCAATGGGCAAGACTGCCTCCAGCCCATAAACGAGTTGAAAAGGTGAGAAACCGGTTGCAGTCTTAACAGATGTTCGGTAAGCCCATAATGCCAAGTATAACATCAAATGCCAATTTGACTTGGCTGAGTTGATAGTTCGTTGTAGAATAGTCTTAAGAGTTTTGTTTACAGCTTCCACCTGCCCATTGGCTTGGGGGTAGTAAGGTGATGAATGTTCTTGCCGTAACCCAAGATTTGATGTTAATTCGATCATCATTTGGTTTTGAAAGTGACTGCCATGGTCAGTGATAATCTCTCTCGGGATGCCAAACCTTGCTATAATCTGGTTGAATAAGAAGAGAGTTGTAGTCTCGCCATCATCTTTAAACGTTGGCATAACTTCAACCCACTTAGTGAAGTAGTCAACAGCTATGATGATATAGCGGTGTCCCCTTGCAGACGGGGGGTCGCATGTAGTGTAATCAATCCCCCACTTAGTGAAGGGACCAACTGTGATGATAGAAAACATAGGAGCCTGATATTCCCTCATCTTCCGAGAGAAGACTTGGCACAGATGACACTTATTGACCAATTTGATACAATCTTTTATAAGTGTCGGCCAGAAGTAACCTGCTCGTAGAATCTTTTGGGCTATTGCCAACCTAGATAAATGACCACCACAAGCTCCAGTATGAAAATCGTTGAGCACTATGACGGCCTCCTCATGAGTGAGACATCGACGCAAGATGCAGTCTACACCTCTCTGATACAATGTATCATCGAGTATGAGATAATTCTTAGCCTGATGGCGTATCTGCCTACACTCGTCACGAGAAGCAGAGGTGGGACAATTCAAAGTCTGGAGATAGATAAGTATATCTCCATACCAGTGGTCTGAATATTCAATCAAAAACATATCCCCCTGGATAGGCGATTCCTCAGGCACAACGTCACCTGACTCAACCAGAAGTTCTGAAATAAGCTCTACGAAGACCAATGACTTCTTAGAATTTGTTGAAATGAAGTCTAAGTCAAATTCTTGGAGGATGACCATCCACCTACTGATTTTTCATCCTATAACTCGTCGTGTCAACATGTACTGGAATGGATTCATGACAGCGATGACGGTGGTCTTGCGAAATAGAACATAGTGACGGAACCGTTGACCAGCATGAACTGCTTCCAATGCAAGTTTTTCGAGATGGGAATAATTAAGTTCCGGTCCTACGAGTCCTTGGCTCAGGTAATAGATTGTTGGAATATTGATTGTTGTCATTGATGTCAACCCTAGTCATGGGTTTTGGACCGCAAGATTGATAAAGGTATTTGGACATGAAGGAAAATGCACATGCATATACAACACCCATGAATGGATAGTATACATCATGCTATTTCCAATGGTATGTGGCATGTCACATGGATCCTCATGGTTGAGGAGAAATGAATTTTTGAATATGACAAAGTGAATTGAAAAAGAAAGTACATGTAGGCCCTGAAAATAATTAAAGAAAATAATTACAAAATAAGAAAGTGTCAGGTCGGCCCTAATGTTAAAAGGAAGTGACATAAATGGTATAAATAAATATCATTATACATTCATTTGATACAAGTCAAATTTTAGAGGGAAGAAGAAGTAAAAGAGGGCCGTATTTCAAGGGAGGATGAAGTCTTTTGGTGATGTGTTCTAAGGTATGTTATTTTCATCTCATCTTACCATTTTTGCTATAACTTTTTTTCTAGAATGATTCAGATGGTGAAATCGCTATGGTATTGAGAAGACATATCAAGGTACCTTTGGTAAAAATCTAAGCTCTTGATTTGCTATAATTTTGGAGATACACTCTGTGGAATATAGGGTTTGTGACCAGTCCTGAAACTAGTCAATAAACAGGTGTTCTAGGTAAAATAGTCATACATTTTTTATACAGAATCCAAATGTAGTGGGAACACTTCCATTGGAAAGAGTACAGACTTTAGTTTCTTGTGTGTGAGTTTCAGAATCCTATGTTAAATATTGAGCGCGGGGCATGCTGTACAAGTTGGGTCTTCTGAACAGACCAGAATTGAATAAAGTCTACCATTCTTTCTATAACCTCTTTTTGGAGAGGATTCAAGGAGTGAAAATTAGAGGAGTTTCAAAGAATACATTGAGTAACATTATCTACAGGATCATAGTACTCCAAGAATTGAATAATTGCAGAAATTGAAGAAGTCTCAGAAAGCATTATCAGGTTCTATGTGATGATTGGTTGATGGTGATGATTTAATGTAAAGTTTTATTATCTCTCATATATTCTTGGGTGGAAGGAAGGGG
>JASDQU010102283.1:395796-408818 GCA_032191745.1 Picea mariana
CAAACTGTTGAGCCCTCATGATGGCATCTTCTTCAGAGAAAACTCCGGAAGTCGTGATGTCTTTGGATAATTGTGGGACCAAAGACTTAAGGAACCACTCAAGCAGGAATGTTGGTGGGACTAATACTTTGATTAGACTCTTCCAGCATCTCCACTCTCGGATATGATCAGAGATAAGGTCCACTATTGTCTGTTCAAAATTGGCGAGCAGCTCTGTGCCAGTGTCGTATCTCATAGGTAACTGGAAATGGTTAAGGAAGGCCATCGCCAGTTCACCAAAAGAAGAGTATCTTGAGCAATCAAGCTCGATGTACCATTTCGCAGCACTCCCGATAAGAGTACGTTGAAACAATCGCAACTGTACGGAGTCATCTTTCAATGAGTTAGATGAACACCAAAGATGGAAGGTAGTCACATGATCACCTGGATCTTCATTAGGCTTGGCCTCAAACTTTGGAATGTCCGAAGGCAACTTCATTGGCATGGGAGGCCAACATGGATCGTGACAAATAGGATCATTTAACAACCTTGTCAAATCTGGCAAGTGTAAAGTTGCCAGGAATGGTAGTTTAGGTTGCTGCTGATAACCTAGGAAAAAGGGTCCTGGAGTTTGACTGGCACCAGGTTGCCAGGAAAAGTTTGGCTGCTAGCCCGGATTCTGGTAGAAACCATGGCCTTGACTAGCGTAAGGATTTTGCATCTGTGGAGACATCATCGGCTGATTTCCCATAAAGGATATAGGGTGTTGGGCATGCATCGTGTTTGAAGGACTTTGGGAAGGATTACCCCATGTCGGTCCTTATGGGAGAGGCATAGTAGTCTATCTAGGGTTCCATTGACTGTGGAAAGAATTACCCCAGAACGACATTCTAGAGGAGGGAATGGATCCTTGTCCTGAGTTCCAAGGTCCTGCTATATGTGCCCCCTGCACAGGAATAGTACCCTGCACAGGAGTAGACTGTCCAAAAATGGGATTGCCCCCAGACAGGAAAGCAGTGGATGAGCAAGTGTTGTTACCAAATGTCCCATTCCAAATAAACGGTGACGAACCTACCGGCATACTGTGTGCAAGTGTTCCTTGACTTCCAGCTCCAAATAAACTAGTGTGTGCAGGCTGCCCAGCGGACTGCTGATGCAGACCACCAAGCGAAGGGGATGAAGGAGGGATATGACCTCCGGCGTAAGGAAAAATGTTAAAAGGGACAGGAGTGCCCCCAAGTTGACCTTGCAGAGGAGTGTTATAGCTCCCTGCCCCTAGACGCAAAGTCTGTAAAGTGGAGTAGGTTAGTGCAGGACTTGTACCCAAACTAGGCATACCGTATGAGAACAGAGGGCCTGTCGCACTAGGTGTGAAGGGGGTTGTGGCTGCC
Organism: Picea mariana; assembly: GCA_032191745.1. Taxonomy (NCBI): domain Eukaryota; kingdom Viridiplantae; phylum Streptophyta; class Pinopsida; order Pinales; family Pinaceae; genus Picea; species Picea mariana. Next base: position 397,167 of record JASDQU010102283.1, read on the forward strand.
GCCATAGACGAGTTCGGTCCACTGTGTGATGTAGTTATGGCTGAGACCATGGTGGCTTGGACCGACGATGGTAAGTTAGGAGATGATTCTCCTGTGGTAGCAACTGTGATGGGAATAGAAGAATTCCCAAAAGAAGGAACAACGTTTTTTTCCATAGTTGTGTGAGGCACTGCCTGGCGTTCGTGAAATTGGATTGGTGCAGTAAATGATGCCCATATATCAGTGGTTTGGGTTTCAACCGAGCCAAGATTGGCGGTTGATTCCTCTGGGATTTTTTCAGGAACAAAAGTTTGTTATCCAGTCACTTTGAAAGACCCTTGTTGGTTTAGCTTTTGCCTCAATGGTGGCGGGGGTGGCTCCAGTGTAACCAGCGGCAGGCCCAGAAGCCTTCGTGACTGGCAAAGCTTGGGATCCTCCACTGTGTGAGAATATCCAAGACACGCTAAGGTATTATACACGTTCAAAAGTAACACACACTAAAAAGAAGCTCCTAGGAGATAAGACAAACAATCACTAAACTATTTGGAAGAACAGTTACAACAACCAACACTAGAGAAACTTATCGGTGCAAGTGAAACTCGAACACGGAAGCACCCTCTGGGTATACTCTGCAAAGCGTGGCCTGATGTAAGTCCTAGGTACTATGGTATACCCCCGCAGTCACCCGTGTATGTCCCTAAAAATATTGGCAACTAGGTTGCCAACACGCGAACAGTCACCAGACGGGTACAGTCGAAAGTCAGGTAGACCACAATGAGCAGGGTATCAAGCCCGAAACCTGTCAAGGGTATCGAGAGAAAATGGTTCAGAAGACAACTGAGGACATTGAATGGATTCAAGACCCACGAATCCCCGTGGCAAATGCAAACGACGGAATCCCAAAACAATCCCTTGATATGTGTTCTCTACTATGATTGGTCCGGCTTTGGAGGAGTTATCTCCGCTACCTTTCCGCACGTGACCTCATGTTTATCCCCTGTTTTAGAGGGGGGTCTCGGATAACTTCCATGAAACTAGACTTAGACACTCCCTACCTCAGACTCTAATGTTTGGTTTTGAGTGGCCTTGAAGAGTTTCCTCTCCAACCTAATTCAAGGCCCTAATCCTGAACTAGTTTGTGAACCCTACAAACATAAAAGTCTAGTAGATTTTAAGATTAGCGTTGCTTTTAAGGATTTTTCTTACGTCAAGGGGTATGAAGGTGAAAATGATGGTGTGTAAAGATGAAATCAAAAATGAATGAAAAAAGCTGGAAACAAAAGACTTTTACTAAATGCAAAATTTCAGCAACTTTTCACAAAGAAAGATTTCTTTTTCTTTTCAATTTTTCTAAGATTTTATATAGCAAACTTAAAGGAATTTCTCTCGACTACGAGCTACTTATGCTCTAAATGCCCTGCAAAAACTTACGAAATGAAAGGCTTCTCCCTAGCTAATGATGCAAAAACACACTCTTCAAACAAAGAAGAAAATGAAAAGGGATGTTTTTTTTTTTTTATCTAAGTGCTAATAAAGCAACAAAGGGAAAATACCGACAAGCACAAAACCAAGAAAAACAAATTCTGGCTTAAAACACAGATCGCAAAGAATCAGAGTAAAGTCACACAATGGCAATGAGGAAAACAAAGACTCTTACGCTTGTCTAAAAACCATAATTTTTTTTTTTTATATATTTTCTGTCAACTATCAACTGAGAAAAAGCAGGCTAAGGGTAAGATGACCTAACCTACTGACTGTTCAACCCTAGACTCAAACACCTGAGAGAAATACTTCTCATCAAAGGAGGGGATGAATGCCCCACCCTGAACAAAAAATAGCCTGTCAAGCATTCTACTGTCACTAAAACAACACGCGTGCAAACGTGTGCTGAGTTGAAATAGGAGGCGTGTACACGAGAGATGACGTTGTGCGGGCCACGTGTATGTCTAAATTCTAAGACAAAAATGCAAACAGGCAGTCCAGACCAGGAAGAGGCCTCTGGTATTGATAACCAAGGTCCCTTGAAGGCTTGGATGCTCTTTCTAACAGAAAAGAAAAATAATGCAAGGAATAATAAGGCGAAAAAAACAATATGAGATAGGACTGTGAACCAGCAAGACTCAGACAGTATTCTAGAAAACCCCCTGAGAATGTATAATTTTGACAGGGAAGATGAGGACTGCCTCTAAAGTTCTCTGAACTCCTACACGCTACTACTATCTCTACAGCTAGCATTCACACGCGGGCTGTAAGAGGATAGGGCATGGATACACATGTGCAGGCCTTCTGCAGGCCGCGTGTACCTCTGTGTGTCCCGACAACTACTGTCAAGCAAAAGTCAGGGAAAACTGGTATGAAGAACCAGGCTCCCTACTAGCTCAGACCTTACAGAAAAAGACAAGAAAAGAAAAACAAAAAACCTAATCTTTAAACTACCCAAAAACTTTAAATAAATCCAGAAACCCTAAAGAGTATTGTCCCCAGTATGGTCACCAATTCTGTTGTTGGGAAAAATACCCTATGGACTAGCAAACTAGGGTCAAACTTGCATGCAGATTTTGACCGAAAATAAATTACTTTTTAAACTACAACCCAGGATTAAAACCCCTCTTTCACAGTAAATGCATGAAGAGAACCACCAACCTCATTACCGACGTTCGATGTAGATCCTCCGTTGCGCTTTGACCACTTTCTTGCGCTGCTCCTTCCACAGATAACCTACAATCAAGACAAATAACAACTATGCATGCATGCTACTTCTCTACTCAAGGGTTAGAAATCAAGCATAAATTAACCAAACCATAGACAATTCATGCATTGGGACGGGAAAAGTATTCTTTTTATTACTGATAATGAATCAACTTACAATCAAAGCTGAGACCGGCCACCGCTCCTTGAACCTGATCCTGGGCTCCTCTTCTTCTGTCCTTCAATTGATTTGCATTAAATCTTCTTTGGCATGTGGAAAGGCTAAAGGGTTGGGACAATGGATTACGTAAATGGGTAGAGTTTCTTCGCTATATTTTTTTCTCCTCCAAATGGTACCCCTACCCCTTATTTTATAGGCTAGAAGGAGCTAGGGTTTTGGATGAACCCTCGGCTATGCATGGCCGGGAGTTTCAGTTAACTGACCCATAGATTTTTGTTTTGTCGGTAAATTTCTTTTTTTTGTGCTTTGTTAGGTACACGCGGGCTGTAGTGAGCCAGCCAACATGCACACGCATGCAGTAATGGGTTAGGGCACATGGGCCTTGACACAAGAGGATTTCCAAAGAGTTATTCAGCAGATGTTTTGGTAATGAAGGGATATAAGTTGGCCTAATGCCAGGTAAGCATGTGTGGTGCAATTTAGGGTTATAACAGTACCCCAAAAATATCCCAACTTCAGCAGTCAGCTCCAGCTTCTTCCTGGATTTCTTGGTCACATGCACATAAACAGATGAGCCAAAAATCTTAAAATAAGAAACATCTGATTTCTTACCAGTGAAATATTCTTCAGGTGTACTCGTGCCAAGTACTCTATGAAGACAACGGTTTTGCACATAAACCATAGTGTTGCATGCTTCCACCCACAAATGCATTGGTAGGCCCTGATCATGCAACATTGCTCATGTTGCACCCATGATCATTCTATTCTTCCTATATGCGACCCCATTTTTTTGTGGGTTATGAGGCGTTATGAGTTCTCTTTGAATTCCTTCTTTGCTGCAGAAGTCTTTGAATTTGTTAGAGATGTATTCTCCACCATTATCACTCCTCAGAGCCTTCACTTGCTTCCCCGACTCTTTCTCCATCAATGCTTTAAACTCACATAACTTTGAGAATGTTTGATCCTTCTTTTGCATGAAGAATATCCAATATTTACGAGAAAATTCATCAACAAAAAAAACATAATACTTATGTTTTGTTGTTGAAGCAACCGAGAATGGTCCACACACGTCTGTGTGAACTCTCTCCAGGATCACCAAAGCATGGTTCTCCTTTTCATGAAAGGTGGACTTTACATACTTCCCCATGGTGCAACCCTTGCACTGATCTAACTGAGCAAGTGCTCCCATTAGAAGTCCAGTAGATATTTTTTGCATGATTTTCAAGGCTCCATGATGAAGATGGCACAATCACCTGTGCCATAATTCACCCTCATCCCGGCTCACAACTTTTTCTGCCTTGCCCATCATGGCAGCACAACCATCTACCTCTATCTTGTAGAGATTCTTAACTCGAATCCCTATCTTCTTGACTTGAACCATTGTTTTATGTCACAGGAAGGCTTTTCCATCGCTGAAAACAACATTATAGCCTCTTTCCTCCAACATTGCAATTGAGACCAAGTTTTTATTCAGACCTGGAACATGCATAACATATTTCAATTGAAATGGTTTACCTGAATCCCTCTGAAAGGTAACAGTACCAATTCCATTTGCACTGTATCATCCATCATCTCCCATCTCTATATGAATTTTGAGACCTCTCTCCTCCAAGTCACTAAAAATATCCTTATCTCCAGTCATGTGGAAGGAAGCACCACTATCCAAATACCACACTAATACCAATGCACTTGATGCCATGCATGAGATCAAGGAGAAGTCAAGTTCAAATTTAGAGAAAAGGGTCTCACCAACTTCAACTCCATCAACCTTCTTGTTCTTCTTCTTCTGCAAACAGTTAGTAGAGAGATTCCCATGTTCGTGACAGTAAAAACACTTCACTTTGGACAAATCCAGCTTCTTTCCTTTAGACTCAGATTTTGAATGGAATTTATTCCCCTTCCCTTTCCTTTCCTTGGCAACCAAAGCACAATCCTATTCATCATCATGATTTGATGAAGAGTCATCTCTGGTGTTTCACCTAAACTCCTCTTGCACTAGATCCGACCATAGTCTTTCCCAATCTGGCAATTTTTCCCTTCCATTGATAGAGTCTTGATAACTGTGCCAACTCTTGGGAAGTCCTAGGAGAGACAATCTCACCAAATCATCATCAGTGACTATTATTCCCACACTCCCTAGCTCATCCTGACATTGGAAAAACTTCATGAGATATTTTGGAATGGAGTCTCCCTTCTCCATCTTGATCTTCCTGAGTTTATCTTTGAGCACCAATTTCCCATGGTCGTTGTTGTTTTGGAATAGATCTGTCCAAGTATTCCACATTGCATATGGTGTGACTTTCCCATGGAGGCTTGAGACAATGTTCTCTCGTACTCCCTCCAACATGATCCTTCTCGCCTTTGCCACTTTATTTTTCCATGCATCAAGATTTGCAGCATCTGCAGCATCTGGTTTAGGAACATCTTTGTCAATGAATTCCTTCAAGCCATTATCTTCGAGTACTGCCTCCATCTCGTCCTTCCAGTAAATGTAGTTCGATCTACCCTCGAGTGCATACTCTAACCTCAATCCATTGAAATCCATTTCGATCTTGAATCGGCTGTAGCACAGTGAAAGTATTTCTGCAAATTCAAATTCTATCCAATCACAAACTCAACTTCTGCAATCTTCTGTGCTCTGATACCAAGTAGAAATTTTAATCCAAATTATGTATTGCCTGGATTCTCCTGATCGAACAATTATATGCCATTGTTAAATACAAAATCTCTTCTACAAATATTCTTGCGGAATTTAAAACATGATCATCAATTGCAATATCAAGAAGAAAGATCAATCACACATAACACAAATGTTTTATTGGGAAAGCATAAAGCTAAAAACCCCACTATCATATATTATTTATATATCATGGATCATGAAACAATCTCATACAAAAATCTAATCCAAGAACTCTTGGTACAATATACGATCGTCACACACTGTCATACAAAAATTGACAAATTCATGTGCCAATTTACTGCTTCTAGACAGCCTGCCTCCTCTGCGCAATCCCTGCTAATGGAAATACCTGTAATGAATGAATCCCTCTTGCCTAGGCTGCACAATCCTCATGGGCACATCCTGTGTGTGTGTGTGTTTTCATGAGTGCACTCACTAATGTCACAACTGATATTCAAACTGTCCCTTTCACCTGTTATCTCAACTGGGTCTCCACTGGATCTGACATGCATGTAGTTAACAGTGGTAAATCTTCAGTTTCATGTGAGATCACTGATTGTGAATTAATTAATAATTAATTCACTGATCTCTCACTAGTGTAAGTTCAGTTACAACTAGTTTCTTCTTGGAATATTATGACTTTTTCCATAAAGTGATATGAAAATACCAGATGAGTTCTGATACCAACTTGATCTGAAATATCAACAAAAATCTGATGCCAATTCAACCTAAAAACCCTTAGATGCCAATTAGTTCATAAATACACATAAACATCCGACCAAATTCGAGAAATTGAAGATCTACTTGACTATTTTCAAAATATCATGTGAATGTGTTACTTATCCATAAACTCCATTAACTAATAAATATAACTTGTGGAAATAATGAGTGCCAAAAAAGAGAGAAATAGATTGCTCTTATTAATTCTCAAAATCCCAAAATTACAATAAATGGGCTTACAATGCCAAATTTGATGTCACTCTTCAATTTTGTTTCTCAATCCCAAAAACATAGGTCATTACCGAATTCCTTACGAAATTCTGAGAAAAATGAGTATAAACTTGACTATGTTATGAACTGGTGCTTAAAGACCCCTTTTTGCACGTATAACGAGGATATGGGTCTCATACATGACAAATTGGACTAATAATTTTCATATATAGAATATTTACACAACATATACATCACCATCAGATTCCTCTCGAAATCTTGAGAAAAATGAGTATAAACACTCTATACTTCCCTCAAATAACTCTATGGCACGCAAAAGGTGGTGAATCTRAACTTGGAACACCTCTTTCACACAAATCRAGACAAAAATATGCAACTAGCAAGAATTTCTATGCAGGTCCTCTCTTTTTCATGCATTTCCATGTCTTGGCATTGGTTTTTGTGYCCATTAAATAGGCCTAGGTCGGCGAAACCACCAACCAAAATCTTGGACAAATTGGTTTGATATTAAATATAATATTTAATGTTAGTCATAACAACTAAAATGTATGGTGCAATGGTAGGTGGCTATGGTTAAGACKAAGGACTATTCTTTGGAATATTCAAATATTCCTCCATAAGTCATGAGTTATATTCCATTTGATTCCCAACAAATTTTGATTCTACCTTATCCATTATTGGCCAATCAGAGAGTGCCACATGCCATGCTTTCACTGGTCCACCTGTTGACCACCTCAGCATCAGACACTTGCCATGTCATCGTATGGATGCCACTTCATCTGTACAGATGACACGTGGCACCTTTTTATTGGTCCAAATAGACCCTCAAAAATACCATTTGTGTGTGACATGTGGTAGCATGTTGTGCTGCCACATGACCATGCTAACATCATCATGATATCATTTGTCAGTTGTATGACCTGTATGGAAATGCAACATGGAAACATGTGGTCTTTCCACGTGGCACCCCTACTTAACTTTTTCCTTGGTTTGACTAAACTTTATATGTTCATAACTTTTGCATACGAACTCTGTTTGAGGCGATTTTTGTGTCATTGGAAAGCTGTCGTTGAGTTATGCACAATGAAGTAGTTTTCAAGAGAATATGAGAATATCATTTTTTAAGTGTTCTGGATCCTTCTAGATCTCTTTGAGTGTTCTAGATCCTCCTGGATCACATCTCCCCACTGAAGAATGTTTGGACCTCCAAAAGTATGGATCATTCAGAAATCAAGTGAGAATTCTTCTGCCTAACTTGTTCAATATAATTCATCCATAATTCTTGGATAATGAGCACCTGACTCATCAAAACCATAATAAATACTAAAACAACACTGCTAACTTAGTTAACCATTCTCTTAAATTCACAAACTTTGTCATTCATTGTTGCAGTAGCTAGCCATACTCTATTTATTAGTAATAAACTGAACAACAAAAATGAATATACAGATGCAAAAGAGCATGAACCTTCAACATATTTTTCCTTATTAATTAGAAAAACATCAACCAAAGGACTTGTTCTGCTTTCAACCATAGGCTGTAAATCCAGATCCTAGATACTAGCATTAACTAGCATGTGCCTTGTAGTGATAAGTGTCAAATTCATCTTCATCTGATGAGCTCTCACAATGAAATCAATCCTATCCTTGAAAATATGATACTTGTTTTGTTCCCTGTAGAAAATGGCTTTCCTATCATACAAGTATGGACTTCCCAAAACCATCCCGCAAATGCTGAGTGGAACCACATATAATTCTACCTCATCAATGAAACTGGATGTGATCACAAACTATAACTTTCATTTCTTAGTTACCTATACTTGAGAATGATCACAAATCCATCACAAAGGATACCGTCTCGGATGTTGGAATATTGAGTGGGAAGTGAATCAGTATGAGCACTTTATACCAATTTTAACCACAATGTACATTATTTCACTTTATCAACAATATTCAATAATTTATCATCAATGTATCATCTATGATTGCATTAAACATATATATCATAAGAATGTAATCATAAACAACATCAAATCAACATCACATCAAAAACACAGTACACCCGTATTTATGTGGAAACCCAAATTGGAGAAAAACCATGGAATGATTTCTTATATATATCAAGAATTCATTCATAGGAAGCACCAACTTCCCAATTCTCCAGTTGCAACTGGAAGGAGTTTACAACCCCCTATTTATAGGCTCCAACCTGAAGGAAGCTACAATTCCCTGAATTCTCTGGTTCCAACTAGAAGGGGGCTACAACCCCCTAGGTTCTTTGGTTCCAATCGGAAGGTGGATAAAACCACCTAGTTCTTAGGCTCCAACCTGAAGGAAGCTCCAACTCCCTGATTCTCTAGCTCCAACCAGAAGGAGTCTACAACCCACTTTCCTTACCCCATCCAACTACCCTAAAATATAAGTGTAGACCAATTGTCACTACCGCAATCATTGCCATTGTCATTGCCATTGTCACTGTTGTTGGGATCTAAAGATGTCTTAAAATATAACCTCTATGCATCATCCAAAGGTAGGTGCTGGCAAAATCATTTTACTTGTCGCCTATGTACGTTCTTACCTTCCGTTTTTAATACCCGTCCTCCAGAGATGCAACCCCTACAAAGGGACAACAATTGTAACAAAAGGAACAACAATCGTTCTGTTCAAATGAACAACAAAAGGAACAACAGTCGTGACAAGGGAACAACAGTCGTTATATTGGGCCGAACTAATGTTGTATTAATTGAGTTGTAGTACTTGTCCAACTATCTAATTTGTCAACCCAGGGTTCGTAAACTGATGAAGCACATGCAAAGTATATGCAATATTGAAGCGGAACTAATCTAATCTAATGTTTAAGCTACGACGGAAATTGAATCATTAATCTAACACACGACTGAAATAAAATCATTAATCTAACACACGACTGAAATAAAATCATTAATCTAACACACGACTAAAATTGAATCATTAATCTAACACACGACTGAAATAGAATCATTGATCTAACACACGACTGAAATAGAATCATTGATCTAACACATGACTTGGAATTGAATTAATCTAGTTGTGTAAATGAAATTAATCTAGGAATGGGAAATTGCATGAAGGAAATTAATCTAGAAATGGAGAACTACATGAAGGAAGAGCAGATACAACAAGTGAAGAGTTGAATGGCATAACAACATATGAGAGCTCTCACCAATGAATCAATCTTACATTCAATAATCAAATCAATCTTCGTAACAGAATAATGAAAGCATGAAAACCAAAACCATGAATCAAAGCTAAGAACCCCTTTCTCTTTCAAATCCTAATGACTACCATTAATGACTACTCTAATTCTCTACTTACAACTAAAATCTCATGAAGAGAGAGCACTCTCTTTTATACATGAGAGCCTTGAAGATAAGATAACCATCTCATTATTACAGATCCACTATTCTCTCAACTATTTTCCCATTAATACAAAATATAATCCCTTCAAATCCTCACATATCTCTCATATATCTTGGATAAGATATTCCAACCAAATGTCCATGATCTTCTCCTTGGAATGGGATTGAATTATCTCCTCAAATCTTGAAATGGTGGAGGAAGCATTCGAGAAGTCCTTTTGAATTAATCCTTCTCATATTCCTACACATTACAAATCTCACACATATTTGAGATATATATGAAAACATGTCAATTTTCTAGCATTTAATCACAAATTCCTTTTAAATACTAAAATGAATAAAGTGGAGAACAATAAGGTGAAACCCAAGTATATTTATGGAAATGATATCGTGAAAGGTTAATGGGGTGATGAAATGTGAAGAATGATGAAGGGAAAGATGGATAAAAATAGGACATTTCTGAGCCCCAACAACTGTCACTATTACCATCACATCAACCACTATCACAACAACCTATCCAGCCAATCATTGTCTCATCCACGAAATCATATCCATTCTCATCCGCATGAAACTCATTCCAAGATCACCAATAGCATATCTCAAACCATATGCTCAAAAACACCAACACATGCCTCTACCAAGCATGTACCAAGATCACCACATACCATCACAAGATATGTGTCTCAACCAAGTGCCAACCCATACCATGCATCAACATGTACCTCAACCTATACCATCAACCATGTATCATAAAAAGTGCATCAACCATGCACCAAACATGTACTTCAACCTCTATCATCAACCACATACCATAACAAGTGCATTAAATATACCAAATATCAATATTGAACCATATCATGTGCCAACCATGCACATCAACCATGTACATCAACCATGTGCATCAACAATCTATCACATTAATCTCATCAACCAATCAGATCTGATCACATAAATCTCATGCCAACTATCACAAGTGTATAGCTCAAACCATGTACAACTATGTCTCTCTAATCATGTTCCATACATATACAAACATTCATAAACCAAGTGTGGTGAACCCTCACATCAACCAAGAATCAAACCATCACTTGTATGTAGCCACAATCTGTACCAATAACTTCAGCAATAAGAGAATGACATCTTCATCAAACTTTACCTTAGTCTCACAGGACTAGTTTTTGGATTAGCCAACAACCCTAAATTTAAACAAGCATAACTCCATATCGGTAATGAATAAAGCTCTGAAAATTGTAAAAAATATTATTCAATATCTTATATACAATTCCTCCAAGTTTCATTGCTTGGAACATTACATAAATGGAGTTATATAAAACATGGTAGACCTTGCTGAATTATGTCTTATTCTAGAGAGCGAATAAGTAGAGCATGCCATGCACAAAATATTTGATATCTAGATCTAAAAATTTCACATAACATACTATGTATTGTACTCTATCCAATTCATTTGGGCTCACTAAATTTGGATCTTCTGTGAAGAATTTATGACTATTTTACTCCGAACACCTTTTTAAAACTACTTTCAGGACTAGTCAAAAGCCCTATCTTCCACAACGTGTATCTCCCAAATTACAACAACCCAAAAGATGTAATTTCTACCCCAGGTACCTTGATATATTTTCTCAATATCCTACGATTTAATATGTATGACTCATTCTAGAAAATAATTTATTGCGAAAATGGTGAGATGACCTGTAAATAACATACCTTGGAACACATCATTAAAAGACTTCATCCTTCCTTGGATTTTCAACCTTC
>JASDQU010102283.1:450273-464233 GCA_032191745.1 Picea mariana
GATTTTAGTATTAGCCATTCTGGGCATAATTTTCTCTTGTCCGGACTGAGCTATATGACTTCTAGAATGCGAAATTTGTGTTTCTTCTAACGTAATCTTTTGGAAGCTCCTGTAATTTGATTGCATACTGTACCTGATAGGATGGTGAACATCTCTCTGCGCTGTATTGTTTACTTGATTTTCATTGTTCATTGTCTTGCCAAAAGGTTTCATTCATTTGCATATGTTATTGAAGTGAATGATCGGACATGGCATATCGCAACTTATTTTGATGATATATTTTAATTTTTTCCCTGGCATTTATCTGCAACACCTTACACTGTTACAGCTCCTACGGGGATTATTTGTTCATTTATTTGGTGAAATGTCTTGTCTATATCATTTAAACTTATCTGCTATCTGTGGGCTGAGACATTTTGTGCAGGGTCCAGATAAACCAATGAACTTTTTCTTAGAAACTTAGCTTCAGTAACATTGCCCTTATGAGTATCATAGCATAACACTTTAACCTAAAACTACATCATATACCTTTGTTACTGGGATTGAGTTATGTACTTTGTTTAGAACAAAGTGAGCTGCAATGGATTCCCTTTTGCAGAGATGAGTAAAATATATTTTCACCTGACCAGATGCTCCTAATTTTGTTTGGCAGCTGCAATTCAAGCACCGCAGGGTGCTCTAGGCGGTTTAAGGTCGGCTTCTTCAGAAACAGCATCCCAAGAAGGTCAAAAGCTAGAGTCGGCAAAATCTTTAATGAAAGAGGAACAACAGCTGGAAAGAACAGGTTCAGATGTAGGGGGTACCTCCTTGTATTCAAAGGCTGTAGACGATGATGCTAAGGGACATGTTGGTGCGGACCATCTTCCTATCACAGAGGGTGTTTCACAAGAAATTTGGAATTTAAGGCCAGGGATAGCTCCAGGACTGAAGTTTGGTGGTACTGGTAATTCACCAGACCTGCCTTGGGTAACAACAAGTGGGATTGGTCCAAATGGAAAAACCATTTCTGGTGTGATGTACAGGTACAATAGAAATCAAGTTAAAATTGTCTGTGCCTGCCATGGCAGGCATATGTCACCTAGTGAGTTTGTACAGCATGCGGGTGGTGCAGATACTTCAAATCCGGATAACAATGTAGTGGTTAATTCATTTTCTAATGGAAATCACACATCTGCTCAGGGTTGAAATGACCAGCTAGTAAAATAACTAGAAGGTGGACAAAGCAGGTCAAATCTCTGTAATATGTATTATGAGGAAGGAGCCTGTAGGAACTCTATTTTTGTTTCTATAACATTCTTTTGATAACTAAAGTAATATTATGCACGTTAAAAAGTGATATGTGAAATCCCTGACTCAAGTTACCTAGGACTAGCACCTGGTATTTTGATTTGTCAATTGTAAATTAGTATTGGAGAATGATTTATATGGAAGCCTGAGTTCGACCAGACAAAGAGCACCACTGCTTTCAAAGGTTATTATGGATTCTATTTGCTATTTGTCAAACTAACGTCATAGAGTTACAGTTAATTCATGTCAAGGTTGGATGGGAACATCATGGCTGACTTGTGAAGTATGTTGCCTATGCATTTCCTTGAGCGAAGTGACAAGTATGTGACCGTGATTTGCATGATCGTTCTAATTGGATTTGAGTCAAGTTTCTAAATCATAAGTGCAAACTAAATCCTTTATATCATTCAACAATTGGAAACTTGGAGATTGAGAACCCATTGCTCTGCACAGTTTAATTGATTGCTGTTACAAATGGCAATTAGGCTTGGTTAGGTGTTTTACTCTTTTTTCAACCATTTGCCTTGAGCACGTACAAGGTTTGGATGTGCATCTGCAGTTGGTGATGCTCGTCTCGATTTATTGTTCTACAATAAATAAGTTGCATAGGGGAAATATGTTCTTTGAAAGCATACTGTGTTTTTGTGATGGTGCGTAACTATCTTTGTAATCATGATTAATAACAGAAATGGGCCTCAACAAAATAATTGAAAAAATGGTGAAGTCAGAATTTTGAAGGTGTACCACAGCTGAGTTTTGCAGGATGCATTTCGAAAGTGTACTGCCTTTCACTGCAACAAAATACTTGTCTTTTCACACTTTTTCGTTTTGTTCTCTTTAATTGTTTTATATTTACAGTTGGATGTTTTTGGAAGAGTATGTATTCATGTTGATTTCTTTCGTTCTGGAACTTTGCAGGTTACTAATATAGAGTATACTTTTCATTAAATGTTACTAATAGAGGGTATACATTTTATTAAATGGGACTAACATAGGGTATACCTTCGTTTACCATCTCATATCATAACGTAAAAATTTAAAAGTACGATGCCAAACAATCATTCTCCAATTCATTACCCTCATCTATTAATGATGGTCATCTGTTATATTACGAGATGAAATATTATTTGTGATTTTTTCTCACAAGCGATAGTACTAACAAAATCAAACTGTCATAACAAAACGTACAGTAGTAATGACACTTCGATGGAAAGTTGATAGTACATCCACTGAATAATAAATTTGTTCAGGGATGAAAATGGTGTTTTACACAATTTGTGCAGAAAGAGAGGGAGAGATGGGCCTTTGGTAAAAAGCTATCCAGCTACTCTTTTGCACAAAAACAAAAGCTGTCATTTTTTGTGATTGCACATGTGGTTGATTGAAGAAGAGAAGGGAAGCGATGACACTAATTAATTTGCAGCCTTGCACCCTATGAATAAGAGGATGGATCGATCAACGAGGTAATTTCACACTTTTCAGAGCATCCCTCTAATCTGATGATTAATTAATATGTTCAAAAATATTCAATATATGGATCCACTAATGGAGAAATTGAGATTATATGTACTTCTATTTCCACGAATGGAGAAATTGAGATTTTGCACTTTTATTTCTTGCCTGGCTTTTCTTTGCACCAATGAATTTGAAGTCTGTCAGTGATGTTTTAAATCCAATATGTACATCATTTATTTGAAAGTTTTGAAGTCTGTCATTGATGTTTTAAACACAGTATATACAGCTTGAAGTCTGTTAGTGATGTTTTAAATCCAATATATACAGCATTTATGTGAAAGTTTTGAAGTCTGTCATTGGTATTTTAAATACAGTATATACAAAATTTTTGTGAAAGTTTTGAATGTTTATTGCGTTTTTATTAATCATTTTTCTATCTCTGATTGTAAATATTGTGTGCTACTAATAATGGTGTTAGTAAGCGAATGTGTCTCTTTCATTTTTATTTCTTTTGGTGTAATGTTTTTGATTTTCCCTTTCCCTTTTATATTTAACATACAATCCTTTTGGTTTGTGTTTTACGATCAATTATAGTTTTTCACACCAATGCAAGTATAATATTTTTGATTTTCCCTTTCCCTTTCTCTTTTATATTTAACATACATTCCTCTTGGTTTGTGTTTTACGATCAATTATAGTTTTTCACACCAATGCAAGTCTTGGAGGCTTGTAAGGGACATTAGTCATATATGGCTTCCAATTTATTTTGAAGCAGAGAATACAGTATTGACATGGTCGAATATTATAGTTTCACGTGGTTGACCTCGTCCTGCAAGTCATTGATCTTTCCTCTGTAAAAATGTGGTGAAACTTTCCACAAATTAAAGTATTTCATGAAGAATAATTCGAATAAAATTAAACATGTATTCGTTTGTTTAACATGTTTTCTATGCTGTGTATAGTATCATATTATTGCAAAACAATAGCTAATATTAAATTCTCTTTTGTTTTATCATAGGGTTCTACGTAGGGGCTTTTCAATGTCCAAGCACATATAACACTATCGCCAACATCGACTACAAAGACCACTGAGGTATAAATACTTTATGATATTCTTGTTTTGAACTATAATTGTTTGTTTGTTTGTTTAACATGTTGTTTATTCTATGTACAATATACTTCATATCCAGGATCTTTAGTTATGTAGATGTACAAGTTGTTTATGCTATGTACAATAAACAATGATGTTGAGGATCTTAAGAAGTTGAAAGATTGATGTTACTTTTGAATTTGTATAAATGAGGGAAAGAACAAAATATGGATGTTGATTTTGAATATCTTATAGGGATTGGATCGCAAATGATGATATGATAATTTATTCTACTCCCTTTGCAATAGTCTCGTCATTTAAAGGATCACTAGGTTGACTCTTCGATCTTATGTGCAAGTTTTTATGCTTATATCATGTTTTCATTTTTATTAATTTATTTCTTCTATGTATTTGTTTCTTTGAGAAGTTTTATCAAGTGCACATCAAAGGAGGGTTTCTAAATGAGATAGATGGGTTTGCCTTGTTTTTGTTTTAATTTTGTCAATTTTTCATTGTGATATTTGCTTGGTGTTTGAATGGTTTTTATTTATTTTTATTTAGTAATTGTTGATTTTTAAGTAGATTCTTCTGTAAATTTTTTTGTTGGTTTCTAAGTAGATTCTTATGGAATGTTTTTGTTGCATCTAATTTTCAGTGCAAGTGTGCTTATCCATTTACATTTTCACAATATTCTTTATTTTTTAACATTGTAAAGAATCCCAAATTTGTTTCTCTTGGAGGTTTTTGACATTATTGTTTTCCTATGAGAGGTGTTGTTTATGTTTCCGTTGTTCTCAAGGATTAAAGGAAACAATGTTTCCATCAATTTCCCATTGTGATATTTGCTTGGTTTTTGAATGACTTTTATTCTTTTCGATATTGTAATTGTTGGTTTCTAAGTAGATTCTTTATATCTTCTTGTTTTGAACTATAATTGTTTGTTTAACATGTTTTGTATTCTATGTACAATATACTTCATATCCGGTATCTTTAATTATGTATATGTACAATTTGTTTATGCTATGTACAATAAACAATGATGTTGAGGATCTTAAGAAGTTGAAAGATTGATGCTACTTCTGAATTTGTATAAATGAGGGAAAGAAGAAAATATGGATGTTGATTTTGAATATCTTATAGGGATTGGATCACAAATGATGATATGATAATTTATTCTATTCCCTTTGCAATAGTCTTGTCATTTAAATGATCACTAGGTTGACTCTTCGATTTCATGTGTAAGTTTTTATGCTTATATCATGTTTTCATTTTTATTCATTTATTGCTTCTATGTACTTGTTTTTTTGAGAAGTTTTATCAAGGGAGGGTTTCTAAATGAGACATAGGGGTTTGCCTTGTTTTGGTTTTAATTTTGTCAATTTTCCATTGTGATATTTGCTTGGTTTTTGAATGGTTTTTATTTATTTTAATTTGGTTATTGTTTGTTTTTAAGTAGATTCTTATGGAAATTTTTTGTTGGTTTCTAAGTAGATTCTTATGGAATTTTTTTGTTGCATCTAATTTTCAGTGCAAGTGTGCTTATCCATCTACTTTTTTCACATTATTCTTTATTTTTTAACATTGTAAAGAATGCCAAATTTGTTTATCTTAGAGGTTTTTGACATTATTGTTTTCCTATGAGTGGTGTTGTTGATGTTTCCATTATTTTCAAGGATTAAGGAAACAATGTTGCCATCAATTTCCCATTGTGATATTTGCTTGGTTTTTGAATGGATTTTATTCTTTTTGATTTTGTTATTGTTGGTTTCTAAGTTGATTCCTTATGATCTTGTTTTGAACTATAATTGTTTGTTTAACATGTTGTGTATTCCATGCACAATATACTTCATATCCTATATGTTTAGTTATGCATATGTACATGTTGTTTATGCTATGTACAATAAACAATGATGTTGAGGATCTTAAGATGTTGAAAGATTGATGCTGCTTCTGAATTTGTATAAAAGAGGGAAAGAAGAAAATATGGATGTTGATTTTGAATATCTTATAGGTATTGGATCGCAAATGATGATATGATAATTTATTCTACTCCCTTTGCAATAGTCATGTCATTTAAAGGATCACTAGGTTGACTCTTCGATTTCATGTGTAAGTTTTTAGGCTTATATCATGTTTTTATTTTTATTAATTTATTGTTTCTATGTACTTGTTTCTTTAAGAAGTTTTTATCAAGGGAGGGTTTCTAAATGAGACATAGTGGTTTGCCTTGTTTTTGTTTTAATTTTGTCAATTTTCCATTGTGATATTTGCTTGGTTTTTATTTATTACTATTTGGTTATTGTTGATTTTTAAGTAGATTCTTATGGAATTTTTTTGTTGGTTTCTAAGGAGATTCTTATGGAATTTGTTTGTTGCATATAATTTTCAGTGCAAGTGTGCTTAACCATTTACATTTTTGACAATATTCTTTATTTTTTAACATTGTAAAGAATGCCAAGTTTGTTTTTCTTGGAGGTTTTTGACATTATTGTTTTCCTATGAGAGGTGTTGATGATGTTTCCATTGTTCTCAAGGATTAAGGGAACAATGTTGCCATCAATTTCCCATTGTGATATTTGCTTGGTTTTTGAATGACTTTTATTCTTTTCGATTTTGTTATCGTTGGTTTCTAAGTAGATTTTTTATGATATTCTTGTTTTAAACTATAATTGTTTGTTTAACATGTTGTGTATTCTATGTACAATATACTTCATATCCAGGATCTTTAGTTATGTATATGTACAAGTTGTTTATGCTATGTACAATAAACAATGATGTTGAGGATGTTAAGAAGTTGAAAGATTGATGCTACTTCTGAATTTGTGTAAATGAAGGAAAGAAGAAAATATGGATGTTGATTTTGAATATCTTATAGGGATTGGATCACAAATGATGATATGATAATTTAATCTACTCCCTTTGCAATAGTCTTGTCATTTAGAGATCACCAGGTTGACTTTTCGATCTTATGTGTAAGTTTTTATGCTTATATCATGTTTTCATTTTTATTAATTTATTGCTTCTATGTATTTGTTTCTTTGAGAAATTTTATCAAGTGAGGGTTTCTAAATGAGACATACGGGTTTGCCTTGTTTTTGTTTTAATTTTGTCAATTTTCCATTGTGATATTTGCTTGGTTTTAGTATGGTTTTTATTTATTTTTATTTGGTTATTGTTGGTTTTTAAGTAGATTCTTATGGCATGTTTTTGTTGGTTTCTAAGTAGATTCTTATGGAATTTTTTTGTTGCATCTAATTTTCAGTGCAAGTGTGCTTATCCATTTACATTTTTCACAATATTCTTTATTTTTAACATTGTAAAGAATGCCAAATTTATTTCTCTTGGAGGTTTTTGAAATTATTGTTTTCCTATGAGAGGTGTTGTTGATGTTTCCATTGTTTTCAGGATTAAGGAAACAATGTTGCCATCAATTTCCCATTGTGATCTTTGCTTGGTTTTTGAATGGCTTTTATTCTTTTCGATTTTGTTATTGTTAGTTTCTAAGTAGATTCTTTATGATCTTCTTGTTTTGAACTATAATTCTTTGTTTAACATGTGTATTCTATGTACAATATACTTCATATCCATGATCTTTAGTTATGTATATGTACAAGTTGTTTATGCTATGTACAATAAGCAATGATGTTGAGGATCTTAAGAAGTTGAAAGATTGATGCTACTTCTGAATTTGTATAAACGAGGTAAAGAAGAAAATATGGATGTTGATTTTGAATATCTTATAGGGTCTAGATCGCAAATGATGATATGATAATTTATTCTACTCTCTTTGCAGTAGTCTTGTCATTTAAAGGATCACTAGGTTGACTCTTTGGTCTTACGCGTAAGTTTTTATGCTTATATCATGTATTCATTTTTATTAATTTATTGATTCTGTGTAATTGTTTATTTGATAAGTTTTATCAAGGGAGGGTTTCTAAACGTGACATAGAGGTTTGACTTGTTTTTGTTTTAATTTCGTCAATTTTCCATTGTGACGCTTGGTTTTTGAATGTTTTTTATTTGGTTATAGTTGTTTTTAAGGAGTTTCTTATGGAATTTTTTCGTTGCATCTAATTTTCAGTGCAAGTGTGCTTATCCATTTACATTTTTCACGATATTCTTTATTTTTAACATTGTAATGAATGCCAAATTTGTTTCTCTTGGAGGTTTTTGACATCATTGTTTTCCTATGAGAGGTGTTGTTGATGTTTCCATTGTTCTCAAGGATTAAGGAAACAATGTTTCCATCAATTTCCCATTGTGATATTTGCTTGGTTTTTGAATGGCTTTTATTCTTTTCGATTTTGTTATTGTTGGTTTCTGATTAGATTCTTATGGAATTTTTTTGTTGCATCTAATTTTCAGTACAAGTGTGCTTATCCATTGCTTTAGTTTTTACATTTTTCATAATATTCTTTATTTTTTAGCATTGTAAATAATGCCACATTTATTTCTCTTGGAAGTTTTTGACATTTTTGTTTTCTTATGAGAGGTGTTGCTGATGTTTCCATTGTTATCAAGGATTAATGAAACAGTGTTGTTAATGATCTTAATAAGTTTAGATATTGATTCTACTTTGAAGGATGTAGAAGATGCAATTATTGGTGACTTGGATTGGGAGAAATGGGAGAATCAAGATACATATGGATCTTGATTTTGAAGATTTTGTACAAGTTGTGAATGACGAATGAAGATCATCAGGTGACATAGGATCATCTATTATACTCCCTTTGTAGCAGTGTCATCATCTAATGGATGATTGGGTTAACCTAGGTCAAATATTGACATTATGTTCTAAAAGGTCAATAAATTCATTTGCCTCATTTTTGTACTTTTTCTCTTAAGTATTATTATTATTATTGTTATTATAACCTGTGACATTTCCTCCCACCCTCAAGCCTGTAAGTGAGAATGAGTTCATTGGTACATTGCGAAGCCCCAATCAACAATTAGCTCAAGAAGAACAAACATGTCATAAGTAGGATTTGAACTTGGGTGGGGAGGATAACATTTCTCCTCTCAACGATTCGAGCTAGGCCCAATTGACAAGTAGGAATTTTTTTTCAAGATGTGGTTTAAGCTTATTGGTTGAGTATGGTGGTATTCAAAGTCACATGGTACTTGAAGACATTATGTTATTTCTATGAGCTAAAAAGGATTATTTCACAAGTTAATGTTGATGAATCTTTCTTTAAAAGGTAAAACTTTAAGAAGGTAGGTATCCATCAAGCAAATAATTTGACACCTTCAAAACATGGTTGTGAATTATGTGATGTTGATAGATTCTCATCTAGATTTATCCTAGACCATGGAGGTTGGATTGACAACAATGATCATGATATAGGAAAGGATCTTAAGGATAAGATTATAATGAGCAAATGTGATGATGGTTTTGCCCACAATACCATTGTTGGTCATATACTAATTTTATAAATATATGGAAAATGAGTCTCAAGAGATCATGTGGTTATATTGACCGAGGAATGCATGTAAAGTTCACATGTTATCGTTGAAGATGAGAATGGAGATCTTCTATGAACCACTGAAAAGATAAGTGACAATGTTGCAACTAAGAAGTAAAGCATTGGGATGTAGCATGCCATCAATTAACATTATATGCATGTAAGGTTGCCTTAACATTTGAAAGCTTCAAAGAATTATATTTTTAAGGTCATGATATGAAGGATATGAAAACTTAGGATAAGCTCTTTCCTTGCTTCCAATTCTTTTGCTAAAGAAATTGGAGAAATATGTGACCCCATCAGAGGTATTTGATGTGATATTTTTTATCAAATTTTGACTATCATCTTTTAGACATCGACCAAGTAGGTTGTTACATCATATCATAAATATCGTCAAGGTAATCAAATTGATGTAATAACTAATTTCCTTTGAATAAAGACACATAACATAAACAACCTAACAAAATGATGTGTGACTGAAGTAAAAAGTGTATGCAAATTGTACATACATATATCGACTTCCAACATATTAATAGAGATGAGACAAGGAATATGATTTGTATAGTATGCTTGGGCAACCTAAGGAAGAAATACGTAAACCCAACCTAGACGAAGGATGTAGGTTGACTACGTTCTACATTAGGAGGCCAAATACCTTATGATTGGGGCATACAATGGGTAAAGAAAACCCCTTTGCGTATCAAGCCAACTCCCTACCAAATAATGCTATCCTAGCTAGGATGAGTAGTCTAGGTAGATGAAGTCACCCTCTAGTGTGGGTAAAATCAAGAAAACTAGGTAGGGGAGATGGGAAAGGCTCACTAAGTAGATTAGAGATTAGTCATTATTAATAAAACTATTAATATAACTTAGGTTAAGCCCTTACCTTGCTTCCAATTCTTTTGCTAAAGAAATTGGAGAAATATGTGACCCCATCAGAGGTACTTGATGTGATTTTTTTTATCAAATTTTGTCCATCATCTTTTAGACATTGACCAAGTAGGTTGTTACATCATATCATAAATATCGTCAAGGTAATCAAACTGATGTAATAACTAATTTCCCTTGAATAAAGACACAACATAAACAACCTAACAAAATGATGTGTGACTCAAGTAAAAAGTGTATGCAAATTGTACATGCATATATTGACTTCCAATATATTAATAGAGATGAGACAAGGCATATGATTTGTATAGTATGCTTGGGCAACCTAAGGAAGAAATACGTAAACCCAACCTAGACGAAGGATGTAGGTTGACTATGTTCTACCTTAGGAGGCCAAATACATTATGAGTGGGGCATAAAATGGGTAAAGAAAACCCCTTTCATATCAAGCCAACTCCCTACCAAATAATGCTATCCTAGCTAGGATGAGTAGTCTAGGTAGATGAAGTCACCCTCTAGTGTGGGTAAAATCAAGAAAACTAGGAAGGGGAGATGGGAAAGGCTCACTAAGTAGATTAGAGATTAGTCATTATTAATAAAACTATTAATATAACTTAGGATAAGCTCTTTCCTTGCTTCCATTTCTTTTGCTAAAGAAATTGGAGAAATATGTGACCCCATCAAAGGTATTTGATGTGTTTTTTTTATCAAATTTTGTCCATCATCTTTTAGACATCGACCAAGTAGGTTGTTACATCATATCATAAATAACGTCAAGATTATCAAACTGATGTAATAACTAATTTCCCTTGAATAAAGACACATAACATAAACAACCTAAGAAAATGATGTGTGACTCAAGTAAAAAGTGTATGCAAATTGTACATGCATATATTGACTTCCAACATATTAATAGAGATGAGACAAGGAATATGATTTGTATAGTATGCTTGGGCAACCTAMGGAAGAAATACRTAAACCCAACYTAGACRAAGGATGTAGSTTGACTACGTTCTACMTTAGGAGGCCAAATACYTTRTGAKTGGGGCATAMAATSGGTAAAKAAAAYCCCTTTGCRTATCAAGCCAACTCCCTACCAAATAATGCTATCCTRGCTAGKATGAGTAGTCTAGGTAGATGAAGTCACCCTCTAGTGTGGGTAAAATCAAGAAAACTAGGAAGGGGAGATGGGAAAGGCTCACTAAGTAGATTAGAGATTAGTCATTATTAATAAAACTATTAATATAACTTAGGATAAGCTCTTTCCTTGCTTCCATTTCTTTTGCTAAAGAAATTGGAGAAATATGTGACCCCATCAAAGGTATTTGATGTGTTTTTTTTATCAAATTTTGTCCATCATCTTTTAGACATCGACCAAGTAGGTTGTTACATCATATCATAAATAACGTCAAGATTATCAAACTGATGTAATAACTAATTTCCCTTGAATAAAGACACATAACATAAACAACCTAAGAAAATGATGTGTGACTCAAGTAAAAAGTGTATGCAAATTGTACATGCATATATTGACTTCCAACATATTAATAGAGATGAGACAAGGAATATGATTTGTATAGTATGCTTGGGCAACCTAAGGAAGAAATACATAAACCCAACCTAGACGAAGGATGTAGGTTGACTACGTTCTACCTTAGGAGGCCAAATACTTTGTGAGTGGGGCATAAAATGGGTAAATAAAACCCCTTTGCGTATCAAGCCAACTCCCTACCAAATAATGCTATCCTAGCTAGGATGAGTAGTCTAGGTAGATGAAGTCACCCTCTAGTGTGGGTAAAATCAAGAAAACTAGGAAGGGGAGATGGGAAAGGCTCACTAAGTAGATTAGAGATTAGTGATTATTAATAAAACTTAGGTTAAGCTCTTTCCTTGTTTCCAATTCTTTTGCTAAAGAAATTGGAGAAATATGTGACCCCATCATAGGTATTTGATGTGATTTTTTTTTATCAAATTTTGTCCATCGTCTTTTAGACATCGACCAAGTACRTTGTTACATCATATCATAAATATCGTCAAGGTAATCAAACTGATGYAATAACTAATTTCCCTTGAATAAAGACACATAACATAAACAACCTAACAAAATGATGTGTGACTCAAGTAAARAGTGTATGCAAATTGTACATGCATATATTGACTTCCAACATATTAATAGAGATGAGACAAGGAATATGATTTGTATAGTATGCTTGGGCAACCTAAGGAAGAAATACRTAAACCCAACYTAGACAAAGGATGTAGGTTGACTACGTTCTACATTAGGAGGCCAAATACCTTATGAGTGGGGCATAAAATGGGTAAAGAAAAYCCCTTTGCATATCAAGCCAACTCCCTACCAAATAATGCTATCCTAGCTAGTATGAGTAGTCTAGGTAGATGAAGTCACCCTCTAGTGTGGGTAAAATCAAGAAAACTAGGAAGGGGAGATGGGAAAGGCTCACTAAGTAGATTAGAGATTAGTCAAATTATTAATAAAACTATTAATATAACTTAGGATAAGCTCTTTCCTTGCTTCCAATCCTTTTGCTAAAGAAATTGGAGAAATATGTGACCCCATCAGAGGTATTTGATGTGATTTTTTTTTTTATCAAATTTTGTCCGCCATCTTTTAGACATCGACCAAGTAGGTTGTTACATCATATCATAAATATCGTCAAGGCAATCAAACTGATGTAATAACTAATTTCCCTTGAATAAAGACACATAACATAAACAACCTAAGAAAATGATGTGTGACTCAAGTAAAAAGTGTATGCAAATTGTACATGCATATATTGACTTCCAACATATTAATATAGATGAGACAAGGAATATGATTTTTATAGTATGCTTGGGAAACCTAAGGAAGAAATACGTAAACCCAACCTAGACAAAGGATGTAGGTTGACTACGTTCTACCTTAGGAGGCCAAATACCTTATGAGTGGGGCATAAAATGGGTAAAGAAAACCCCTTTGCGTATCAAGCCAACTCCCTACCAAATAATGCTATCCTAGCTAGGATGACTAGTCTAGGTAGATGATGTCACCCTCTAGTGTGGGTAAAATCAAGAAAACTAGGTAGGGGAGATGGGAAAGGCTCACTAAGTAGATTAGAGATTAGTCATTATTAATAAAATTATCATCAATGGGGTTTTGGTTTGATGGTTTAGTGGGGTAAGTTTTTTCTCGATACCAAGGTATGAATTCTCAAAGTGACATGTTTTATTAAGAAGGCTAAACATTCTACAATTTGACATTTTCTGGTTTTCCATCGCCATAATTCAGTCCAACAATCTTTGCTGAAATTGCAACTTTGGATTGATGAGGCTGTTACTTTTAACACAAAAATGGATTTAAAACTCTCGAATACCTCTATTGCAATTGGATCATGCAATTTTAACACATAATATTTGTGATTCCATCAATCCAACATGATTATTGTTGCATTTTAGGTAAAATATGTCGATTTCACTTCTTATTATTGTAAGTGGCCGAAAAAGGGCCATTTCGTTGCACATTTAGACTACTTGTATGTTTCACTCATGGGCCAGTGCATTCATGCATCCCAACCATTGTTTTCTTCTACCCTTGTGGGCAAGAGAATAGGTGCAAAAAGGTTGTTCCATGTGGTTGGGGCAAATTGCAAGTTCTAGGTGGATTTGGTATAATAGATATCCCTATTCACAATGTCTTAGCTCAAGGATTTTGATTTCAGTGCTATAAACATGACTACTTTCATTGGAATGTTCCCATATTGGGGAAAGACTTTCTTAGTGC
>JASDQU010102283.1:517756-538123 GCA_032191745.1 Picea mariana
ATTTTCCGGGCCACAAGTGTAAGGGACAAAATCTTTTTATGGCCATCTCAGAGGATGTTTTGGAAGTGGATGTTGAAACTCCCCTTGTGTCTGAGTCACCTGAAACCATGAACATAACCCCTCCCTTAGACCCTCCCGAAGTAGAACCAGTGATTTCCCTAAATTCTCTCACTGGTTTCTCTACTCCCCAAACCCTCAAGATAATTGGTTACATCAAGCATAGGAAGGCCATCATTCTGGTTGATAGTGGCATCACCCATAATTTTATTCATCTCTGCATTGCCCAAGAAACTCATTTCTATGTCCATGCAGTCAATAATTTCCAAATCATGATTGCCAATGGCGACTCCATGAAATGTGGAGGGTGTTGTGAAAATACGCGTCTCCAAATTGGTGACTACCAGATAAAATCTCATATGTTTGTTATCGACATGGGTGGTTGTGACATTGTGTTGGGTGCAGACTAGCTAAGGAATTTGGGTTCCATTCTCATGGATTTCAAGGAATTAACCATGTAATTCGACTAGGAGGGCCAAAAATATAAGTTCCAAGGCATCACCTCCGATTCACCGGAGATCATTAGTTCCCATCACATGGAAAAGCTGCTCAAAAAAGGTCATTCTGGCGTTATTGCCCAACTCCATGCCATACAGGCAACTAAGACACCCTCTGTGCCGCAAGACCTCCAATCCATCCTCTCTAAACATCAAGTGGTCTTTTCCACTCCCCAGGGACTCTCAACTTTCCGTGGTGTTCATGATCATTCCATTCCCCTTGTACCAGGAAGCCTCCCTCCCAATATCAATCCCTATCGTCACCCCTTTTCCCAAAAAAATGAAATTGATAAAATGGTTCAAGAACTGCTCAATGCAGGAGTTATCCACCCTAGTACGAGCCCCTACTCTTCTCCTATGGTCATGGTCCTGAAAAAAGAAGGTTCTTGGCGCATGTGTCCTAACTTCCGCGCCCTCAACAAACTCACCATTAAAGACACATTTCTCATTCTTGTGATTGATGACCTCTTGGATGAATTGAGTGGCGCCCATTTCTTTACTAAACTTGATCTTCGTTCTGGCTACCACCAGATCCATATGAAAGAGGCAAACATTACTAAGATTGCCTTTAGAACTCATGAGGGCCACTATGAGTTTTTGGTCATGCCCTTTGGCTTGTGTAATACCTCCTCCACCTTCCAAAGCCTCATGAATAATGTCTTTCTCCCCTTTCTCCATAATTTTGTCTTAGTTTTCTTTGATGATATCCTCATCTATAGAAAAACCTGGACATACCACCTTGCTCATGTGGACCGAGTTCTCCATAAACTCTCTCAGCACCAACTTTTTCTGAAACAATCTAAATGTGCTTTTGGCACCTTAGAAGTCGAGTACTTAGGCCATCTTGTTGGCAAGAACGAAGTCAGGGTGGATCCTAAAAAGATTGAATCTATAAAAGATTGGCCTTACCTAAAGACTCTCAAAAGCTTGCGAGGATTTCTGGGCCTAACAGGTTATTATTGCAAGTTTGTTAAGAATTATGGAAAGATTGCGACACCTCTCATGACACCTTAAAAAGAAGTCTTTCACTTGGACCCCAGCGGCTGCTCAGGATTTTCAAACCTTGAAGATGGCCATGTGCACCACTCCAGTCCTGGCCCTTCCTGATTTCATAAAGACCTTTGTCCTGGAATGTGATGCTTTAGGGAAAGGTATTGGCGCTGTCCTTATGCAAGAGGGTCGACCTTTGGCCTTTACCAGCAAAGAATTATCTGAACAAAATTTAGGCAAATCAATCTATGAAAAGGAAATGTTGGCTATTATGCATGCCATTGATTTGTGGCGCCCTTATCTATTGGGGCAATGCTTCCAAATTAAGACAGACCATCAAAGCCTCAAGTATTTTATGGAACAATGCATTTCCTCCCCAGAGAAACACAAATGGGTGACTAATCTATTTGGATATGATTATGAGATCATTTACAAGAAAGGCAAAGACAATGTGGTGGTTGATGCAATTTCCCAAAAATATGAAGATGGAAGGCTCCCTTTTTTCTCTCTCCTTCATTGTACCAGATTGGCTCCAAGCCATTTGCAAGGAATGGCTACATGATCCCAAAAGTTTGCATCTGATACAACATTTGCAGTCCAATTCTCCAGTTTCCCCAGGGTACTCATGGCTCCATGATGAGCTTCGATACAAAGGCCATTTGTGTTTAAGTAAATAGTCAAAACTTAAATCCACGGTGCTTTCTGAGCTTCATGCTACACCCACAACTGGGCACTCTGGGTTTACCAAAACCTATGACAGGGTCAAACATTCTTTTTTCTGGGATGGTATGAAACAAGACGTTCATAATTTTGTGGCCGAATGTGATGTGTGTCAATGCAACAAGGGAGAAACATACAAATATCCAGGCACACTGCAACCACTTCCGATTCCACCTACTATTTGGAGGGATATCTCTATGGATTTTATTACAAGCTTACCTAAATCAGGTAATAAATCGGTCATCATGGTGGTAGTTGATCGTCTTTCCAAGTATGCTCATTTCTGTACTCTTCAACACCCATTTACATCATCTACAATGGATCAACTTTTCATGGATCAAGTCTTCAAGCTTCATGGCATGCCGCATTCTATTGTTTCTGATCGCGACCCAACCTTCACCAACAATTTTTGGCAAGAACTATTCAAGCTACAAGGCACCCAATTTCATCTTAGCACAACTTATCATCCCCAGATGGATGGTCAAACTGAAGTTGTCAACAAGTGTTTGGAAACATATCTGAGGTGTTTTGCATCGGAAAAGAAAAATCAGTGGGCTCAATGGTTACCCCTAGCTGAATGGTGGTACAACACTTCATACCATACAACTACACACATGACTCATTTTGAAGTAGTCTATGGACAAAATCCACCTTCAATTTCTCATATTTACCAGGTGTCTCAAAGGTCCAGGCGGTTGACCAAACACTTACAGTTCGAGAGGCTATTCTTCGTACCCTTAAAGAGAATTTGGTCATGGCTCATAATCGCATGAAGCAACAAGAAGATCAAGGCCGCTCTGAACGTCAATTTGCAGAAGGGGATCAGGTGTTTCTTCGACTGCAACCTTACAAGAAAAATTCCCTCAAGTCCGACCATTTTCAGAAGCTGGTGCCCAAATTTTATGGTCCTTATACAATTCTCAAGCATGTGGGACATGTGGCTTATCAGTTAGCTTTGCCCAGTCATTCTAAGCTACATCCCGTTTTTCATGTTTCATGCTTGAAGAAGGTGATTGGAAATAAGTGCCAAACTCAAACCAAACTTCCCGAGTTGGACGAAGAAGGCTCCATTTGGATACAACCACAAGCATTTTTCGACCAACATGAGCATCGCCTGTGTCAGTGAACCATCAAGGAAGTGTTAGTCCAGTGGAAAGATACAACTCCAACAGATGCCACTTGGGAACCAACTACCATTCTGTAGCAATTTCCACATCTCAAGCCTTGAGGACAAGGCTATTTTTAAGGGGGCGGACATGTTAGGGACCTAACCCCTTACGTAGGTAGAACAATTTATTCCAATGTAATAAAGGTCAATATTAATAAGGCCTTGCAATAAGGTAGAATAAATCGAATGTAAGAATACCTAATAGAAGATTCTGCTTCTAGAAGGATATTCCTCTAGATGGTTCTCTTGATAAACATATTTAGTATAAATAGGAGTCGAGGGTATGAGAACCCTATCTTGGATATTATTGTAATAGATCTCTACTCGACTGGAGGTTTCCCCCTCGAAGAGGCCCGTGAACATTGCTATCAATAATCGAAGTGCTCTTTATGGTGTTATTCTGTTATCATTTCAGTATTATTGTGGTGTTATTTTGGTTATATTGTTGTTCATCTGCCATTATAACATTTTATTTATGTTCTGCATACTTTTATATCTGGAATATTACAAAGGTGTTTCATCATAAGGTGTTGGGAAAGAGTTTTAGGGTTTTTCAACTGCACCTGCTAGTAACCCTAGAGGCAGTGCTTCAGTAACTACACCTGCTAGAAACCCTAGCGATAGTTCTTTAGTAACTGCACCTGCTAGAAACCCTAGCATAAGTTCTTCAGTGAGCTTGATAACCTTATGGATTAGATTCCTTCCAGTGGTTAGAATGAATGAAGGAGGTGTGGGCCCATAACCTATTAGAAAAGTGGGTGTGCTTAGTTAACCATAGATAATATAGCAATATTGTCACCCAACCATAGGCACGAATGCCACCCTCGAGCACCTTGAACTTGATAGAGAGAATAATTATGGTATCAAATCAATAGACAACCAAGGCTAATGCACCAAGAAAAGATAACAAAATTTGATCATAAAGTCTAACCCATAAAGACCAAAATTATAGGTTACAGTAATTTCAGTTGCAACTGCTCTCTAGACTTGCTCACTACTAAATGTCTGCAGTTGTGAGTTGTGTGCCAAATGAGCTCTGATGCCCTATATTTATACTTCTCTCTTTAGGCTGTTTGGGTCGAATTTTCTTTCTAGAGGTTAAAGACTCAATATAAAATATTCTCTTTAGCTGACTTCTCTTCTAGGGTTATGTCCAAGTATTTTAAGGTTCTTCTTGCTTCCTGGAATATTCTAATCTCATCAAAGGTCACAAGTGGAGGATAATACATCCCACAACTACCATAATATAAACACTATTAACCAACTGAATATTGATAAAATTTTGTTGGTGTTATCCCTCGAGATGTTCTAAGCTGTAAATGGAACTATGTCGATGCATCCCAGGGGCTAATACCTAGGATAAATCTTAAAACCATGTTGATTCACAACATGATTTATCCAATTTTTTGGGTAAATTTCTCTCTCTTATAGAATGCTCAGACCTCAAACAATACCAGAACCAATATCAAGGCATTTAACATGAAGAGGCATATTCTCACGAGTGCTTCAGACAATTTGATTTAATTTTGAGAAGGGGCGGATTGGAAGAAATAGAAGATAGACATGTGAGGCAACTCTATGGTGAATCTCACAACCTATGGACATAATGAAGTGATGAGAAATTAAGAATCAACATCCTTGAAAAATACATCATATCATTAAAATATGCATCAAACAATAAAACATTTTCATATACTTAAATCCATGGAGGTACCCTCCGCACATAATTAAACACATGAAAAAATGACATGAAGTGGTCATACATTTAGAGGAAATCACTTCAACATCATAAGATAAATAACATGCAGTTACACTGTACATGTCATAAAACTTGTTTCTCTATCTTTTATTAGTGGGGATTTCATACAAGAAGCCATAGAATGATAGGGATGGATTTTTACAAGAACACATGCAAAAAAAGAAGCACAGACTAAAGCATAACATAGGGGATGAATATCTTGTACCTTTCAACCTTGAAAAAGATCTGTGTTTGAAGGGATCTTTGATCAAACAACTTGGGTATAAGATACTCTTAAATTCCCCAAAGTTCCAACCTAGAAAATGAGCTCATTCCCTCCTTTTATCCTCTAGATTTGCCTCAAAATTGCTTCTTGATACCACTTGCTTCCCCTTGATTTAGACTATCACTACTTCTGTCACTTTTCAAAAATACTAACAGTTGGAAAAAATCCCTAACAAAAAGATTCTTTGGCAACTTCTTTACTGGGCATGCTGAGAGCCACTCACCCCACTTTGTCTATTCATGGGGAGCTTCAACAACTGACACATGTAATGCCACAAATTTCCCATAGGGTAGTTGGTCTTATTCATATTCCAGATGATTTCTTGAAGGTTGGTATATGTTTCATATGATAGTTGGGGTAGCTACTTGAACACCCCTCTCAGCTGGTGAAGGATCTCAAAATATCCTGTGAGAAATTCCATAATATCCTGTCCCATCAACACCTCGATTAGTCTATCAAACTGCCTGTCATCATTTCTTTTATGCTCCAACAAATTTTCATATCTCTGCTTAGAGTAAATGTCTTCATTTCCATCCCAGGGGAGTGGTAGTCCCAGGATGATGAGATCCTTGAAGATTTCCTTGAATGTTGATACATCACCCCCATCTCCTTCATCCTATTTTCTGCTTTTTGTAACTACCTCCTTTTTGTGAGGATTTTTTTATCATCAATTATAATGCTAGTCCTGTCTTTGATATTAAGGTCCTGGAGTTGATATTTGGTTTTCCCATTTAGGAATTTAATAATCTCATTGGCGATGTCAGGATTATTTCCCAATTCAGATTTTACTCGAGCTATGTCATCCTGTGTTGCATTGATAAGCTCCAACTTATCTCCTACTAAGGAGAATTGTTCCCAATTGCTGTTTATCAGGATGGCTATTTGATCCCATATCACATGTTTAGATTCCTTCATCGTTGTCTTCCCTGTAGCTTTGATCTGCAATTTCTCTATTTTCTTTAGAGATTCATCTTTGTCTGCACTCAACTTCTATACCAGTTCTTTCCTATTCTTATCTTTCTCTTCTAGCTCCGAGATTTTTGAGATTTTATTTCTCAATTGTGAATTCAGAGACCCTAATTCCCTTTCTTTCACATTGAGATCAACCATTACTTTAGCTAACCCTTCTGTTGGGTCAGTAATATCAATGAATTCTTCTCTTTGCACAAATACTTGAGTCAGGGGACTTTGCTGATTTTTTAACAACTCATTCTCTATCCTCAACATCTCATACTCTCTTTACAACCTCATTTTTTCTTCATCTCTTTCTTTCAACTGGAGGAATACTTGCTCTTTTTCTTCGAAACTAGATTGTTATTTTAGAGTTTGAACATGTCGATCTTCATGCATTTTCAACTTCTTCTTTAATGCCTTGATCTTTGTATCCTTTTTTTTTAATTAAATCCTCAAATATTTTAGGGTATTTAGGGCCTGCACCTAAATATATTATTTTCTTCACCTAAATCTATTATTTTCTTCTCCAAATCAGCCACCCTGGTTTTGTTCGCTTGAGTAGCTATCCTTTCTTGCCTTATCTTCTTGTAAATTCAAGCGCAATCTCCTTCATTTCCCTTTCACTTGTGGAGGCTTTTAACACTCCTCGATATAACATCTCACTGACATCTTGATAAAAATCAACCAAGTCAGGGGATTTGATGTCCTTTGTCTTAAAATTGATTTGAGTCAATTTATAGTCTGCACGAGAGAGCGATTTATTCACCTTTTCTTCTAGAAAAGCTAGATTCAGAGTATCAACTTGATGATCTGCTGTTGTCATAAATATAGTTGGTGGAGATTCTTCTCCTCTTACTGAGAAATACAATTCTGTCTGGGACTCCCTACTGCATGATTTTATATCCTTGTAGTGAGAAAAAATGGTAGGTGGCTCCTCCAACATTCCTTCACTTGTTGTGGCTTGTTAGAGTGATCCCATAGATACAAGAGCCGATGCAAAATGATCAACAACTAAGGGTGTTACCTAAGACTCTATCTCCCCTTGACTTATCTGCAACACTCCTTTCTCTTTCTCAGGTAATGAGTGAAGCTTTCTTCCTCATCTTGTTCGATTTCAAGATCCACTTCTTTGAGATTCTTTCTTTGAGGCAGGTCTGCTATTGATTCTAATTGAAGGATTGACAAAGGGCACTTCTGTACTTTAACATATTTTGCTGAACTATCTTGAGAAAACAAGACCAATGCATCAAGAGCTTCCTTCTCTAAAACCTCTATGACCTCCTCTCAGGATTTTAAATTTGAAACCTTTTCTATTTCTCCTCTCGGATCATGCTTATAGGAGGCCTTTCTGTCAGCGATAATTCCACAAGGTTCATATACCCACTTGTATACTTTCTCAAAATAAAATAGATTCAATAATTCTCTATCCTTTGAAAAAACTATTCTTTGCTGCAGCAAGAAAGGGCTAACTTATTGCGGAAATATAAAAATGATTTCCTTCCTATGTTGGCCAAATAGGAAATGATCCACTAAAATCCTATACCTAATATACTCTAGGTCCATTATCCTAGGTGTAAGAAAAGATGGAAGTCTGAAAGGCCCTCTTGGATGTTAAGTTTTAGTGTTATTAGGTTATTTCCAAGTTTCATGAGAATTAAATGCATTTCTAAAACAACAACATAAAGAGGATCACTGAAAGAAACACAATAACAAGGTACACACCATTTTATCCTAGGAAACCTTAATGGGGGAGAAAACCCAACAAAACTTCCTCAATAATATATTGCCAATACAATGCCAAGTCTAAGACCAAAACACCAAGAATAAACCATGACTGAGCATGTGCCTCTCTTCTCCTTCCTCCTACAACTGCAACTGCCTTCAAGATATGCACACTAGATGAGTGAGTGCGAGTGTGTATAAGTGAGGCACTATCCTCACATATAAATACTAGTTGAAGATGCACTAGGGTTGTGTCTCTTCATTTAGTAGGGTCGAATTCTTCTAGGAGTGGTTAAAACCACTTTATAAACACTAGGGGATGACTTCTCAAATACCACCATATAAATATGGTTTGACCAATCCACAAAAGGGGATTTAGTCTTATAAAATCCCCGACATGATCAATACACAAAATATGATTTGATATATAATATAATAACTCAAATATAATTAGAATATTCTGTGAAGTTACTATGTTTCAACACTCCCCCTTAATGAGAAGGGTATTCTACCGACATGACCCAATACAACATCATCAAGAGAAAGAGAGGGCATCATCATCATCAAAATTTGGAACACTGACTGGCACATCTACAAATCATCGAAAGTTTTTTTTCTCATCATCAATATCATCATCATTCATAACATGGAGATGGAGTAACGTCATCATCATCATCATCATCATCATCATCATGAAGCTGAAGTAATGTCATCATCATCATCATCGTCATGAAGCTGAAGTAATGTCATCATCATCATCATCAACATGAAGCTGAAACATCAACATCAATAACATGAAGCTAGAACAACATGAACAGAAATATGGTACAACATCATCAACAACACGAGGCTGGAACAAAATCATTAAAAAAAAGGAGGCTGAAACAACATCATCAACAACACAAGGCTGGAACAACATCATCAACATATGACAACAAAATGAGACATGTGAAACAACAACATTTTTTGGTACTCTGACAGACCGTCCTTACCAGACCTTTGGGATCTGCCTAGGAATCATAAGATTCCATAGGATATAAAATCCTAACAAGCTACTTCATGGTACTCTGATAGACCTTCCTTATCGGACCTTCGGGATCTGCCCATGAATCATAATATTCCCTAGGATATAAAATCCTAACGGAGCTACCTGCTGTTGGTCAGGACACCATACTATCATTAACATCCCTTCCCCTTTCAAGGGAGGTCCTTTTAGACAATACCAATCTTGTCTCAAAAGTAATCAAACTTCACACGAGATAGAGGCTTGGTCAACACATCTGAAACCTGCTCATCTGTGCCAACATATTGGGGCTTTACAACTCCCCTATGCACCATATCACGAATGTAGTGATATCGTATATCTGTGTGCTTCGACTTATCATGGAACACTGGGTTCTCCATCATCTTTATGCAACTACAGTTATCACACAGAATCATGGTGTCTTCCATCTCCAGATCGAATAGACCTGTCAACAATTTCTGAAGCCATATGGCTTCACAACTGGTGAAACATGCTGCAATGTATTCTGCTTCTGCTATGCTGAGATACATATTGGATTGCTTTCTTCTTTTCCATGAAGTCATGGCTGACCTCAAACTGAAACAACATCCTGAAGTGCTCTTCTTGTTTGAAGCACTTCCAACCCAATCTGAATCAGTATAACCATACAGTCTGAAGTCATGATCTCCAGTATAGCAAAGACAATAATCCAACGTACCCTTAAGGTATCTTATCACATTCTTTGTAGCTACAAGGTGAACATGTCTGGGCTCTACTAGATACTGAATCAAGGTGTTCACAACAAAGCATATATCTATCCCAGTATTCACTAGATACAACAACGAACCAATAATCAACCTGTATAGAGTATCATCAACCAACTCTGACGAAGTATGAACTAGGAGTTTCAAATTTGTTTCCATGGGTGTGTTCATGGATTTACATTCCAACATGTCAAATCTCTTCAGTATTTCAACTACATACTTCCCTTGGTTAAGGAAGATCTTCTCTGGGCTTTTCAAAACTTCAAGACCTAAGAAATAATGCATCAACCCTAGGTATTTCATCTCGAACTCTACAACGAGCTTCTTCTTGCAATCTGTGATGATATTTTCTTCTCCTATTAAGAATAACTCATCCACATATAGTAGCAATATGACTGGTTCATCATTCATAAACTTGAAGTAAAGGTTAGAATTAGATTTACTCTTGGTAAAGCCCAAAGTCATAAGGAAACTATCAATTTTACCATACCAAGCTCTAGGAGCTTGCTTCAATCCGTACAGAGATTTCTTCAACCTGTAGACATGAGTCTTTCTATATTCAACTTCAAACCCTCATGGTTGTTCTATATACACTTTTTCTTGAATAACACCATTTAGGAAGGTTGTTTTCACATCCATCTGGTGTAACTTCCACTTCATTTTGGCTACAAGAGATTTAATGGTTCTGATAGAGGTGTATCTGGATACAAGAGCAAATGTTTCTTCATAGTCAATACCTTCCTTCTGAGAAAATCCACGAGCCAAAAATCTTGCCTTATGTTTTCAATACTTTCATTTGCTGCATGTTTTATCTTGTATATCCACTTGGAATATATCAAATAATTGTTCTTTGGTATGGGAACTACTTCCCATACATCATTCTTTATGATGGAATGGTATTCTTCTGTCATGGCATCTGTCCATTCTTTCTTCTGAACGACTTCTTCAAAGCAAATAGGTTCCTTTTCTATGAGATCACACATCAAGGCCATATAGATGGGGAATCACTTAGGTTTCTTGATTTGCTCATGGTCCCTTCTAGGGCACCATACTTCTCAACATCTTGAATAAGTTCTTTCTCCCAAGCTGGATTTCTCTTGTGAGAGATCATCATACAGGGAGGTTCTTGAGATTCTAACATTTCATCTTGGGAAACCCTCATGGGAATGATGTCTTTTGTTATTTCTCTTCTTGTATTATTCCCTTCTGGTAGGACAGTTCTTATCAATGTGTCCCATCTTATCACAATGATAACCTTGATAAGAGGATAAATATTTTCCCTATCTTTGACCCTTATGATATTTCTAGAATCTCTTTGGAGGGTGAGATTCTTTATGAAAGTGGGTCTCCTTTTGAAAATGAGACTTTTTCTTTCCTCCTTTAGCATGAGAAGCTAGGGCTTGATCTTCATCTCTTAATAGGACGACTTCTCAGTTGGCTACTCTTGCTTCTTCTTGAACACATTCTTCCCATAAACTCTCAAATTGGAATTTCTGTTTTCTTGCACAAATAGTTTGGATGAAGGCATCCCAAGGTCTTGTAAGACCATTAAGATTTTTCATTATAAGTTTGTCTTCATCCAAGTTGTCTCCAATTGCTTCTAACTATTCCTTGAATTGAGAAACCTTAGAGAAATAGTCTTGAACTGTTTCTCCTTTCTGTATCTTTGTATTCTTGAGTTAGGTTCTCAAGTTCATCTTTCAGTTGATGTTCTTTCCTTCATACATTCTTGTTAGGGCATCAAACATATCTTTTGGAGTATTCTTAGAAGACACTTGAGGGTTCAAGTGGTATTTAATGGAATCTGCAATTATTCTTTTAACTCTAATCATATCCTTCTTGTAATTCTCTTTGGATTCATATTCTTCAAGTTTTGGTACATTTTCTTTTATGGATTTTGGAAGGTCGTTCTCTTCAATAATGAGTCCAATTTTGTACTTCCAGGCAAGCAAATTTTACACTTCTTCTAATTTGTCAACAAGCTTGGTGCTTGCAGACATATTGACCTAAAGCTAGGAAAATGAACATAAAATGAAAGTGTTCAGAAAATGAATATGAACTTATGAGGAGATGCGCTGGGTTGAGGTGAGTTGGATGGAGTTGACTATTTTAGAAAATTCCAAGTTTTACCCCTTGAAACTTGACCTATGAAAATCTGGACTGGTACTTCTCATAATGGTTCTGGTTCCCTAGTTTTCTGGTACCATCCAAAACTAGGGTTTGACTTTCTAGAGAATCTGGCCATTGAAAACAGTTCTCTCAAGCTGCCAAAATATGCACTAGGGAAAGGCACACTTCCCAAGATAGTGTTTGGTCAAAAATTCCTCTTCAATAAAAATCCCTAATTTCCTTGTATGAAAACAATGACATTTTTAGATACCCAGTGAAAGGTGCTCTATTCAGTCAAGCTCTGATACCATGTTAATTTTTAGTGCTGTTATTAGGTTATTTCCAAGTTTGATGAGAATTCAATGAATTTCTAAAACAACAACATAAAGAGGATCAATGAAAGAAACACAATCACAAGGTACACACCATTTTATCCTGGGAAACCCTCATGAGGGAGAAAACCCAACAAAACTTCCTCAATTGCCAATACAATTCCAAGACTATGACCAAAACATCAAGAATAAACCACGATTGAGCATGCGCCTCTCTTGTCCTTCCTCCTTCAACTACAATTGTATTCAAGATATTCACACTAGATAAGTGAGTGTGAGTGTGTATAAGTGAGGCACTATCCTCACATATAAATACTAGTTGAGGAGGCGCTAGGGTCATGTCTCTTCACTTAGTAGTGCTGAATTCTTCTAGGAGTGGTTAAAACCACTTTATAAACATTAGGGTCTGACTTCTCAAATACCACCATATAAATATGGTTTGACCAATCCATAAAAGGGGATTTGGTCTTATATAAGACCCGACATGATCAATCCAAAAAAGGGGATTTGATCTATAAGATAATAACTCAAATAAAATTAGAATATTTTTCGAAGTTACAATATTTCAACACTGAAAAACCATAAACCTTGATAACAATAGAATCTTGGGCCAGGTACCAATCTCCAGTCCTAGTATCTTTACTTAACTGCACCAAGCACTTTATTTCAGGAAAATATCTCGGAGGGGGAAAACCATAGACGAGGGTATATAAGGCCTTCATGCAATGTTTGACGTAATAACTAAAACCCTTATTATGCTTTTGTCTTTTGACACTTAGGGGCCATTCAATGATTGGTTTGAGGTTTCCCACTTCGTCAGTGACTTCTATTCCCCAACCTTTGAAATAAGCATGGTTATGAGAAAGGATAATATATATCAGGTAAGACTGGTACCTGAAACATCGGGTGTTGTGGAAATTTTCTAATTGGACCTGGATAGAGTCTTTTAAGAAGGAACATAAATCCCATTTTGGGAAAGCCATGGCATATGCAGTTAAAAGGTAGGAGAAAATTCCAAGAGCTACATCATCCATTATTTTGTCATGGTCTTGGATGAAAATATGACGGAAGGAAGTTAGGGCAAGATGAATATTCTGCGGGAAAATGCCAACAGGGAAATTGGACAATAGGGTAGGAGGTGGAGTATTAGGGGTTATGAGGCTTCACAATGATATCTCCTTATAATATTGGGATAAAGGTCGATACAGGACCTCCATGGTACTTTCTTGCAATATTTGTGAGGGTTTAGGTGCGAAGAAAATAATTTTGTCTAGGGCTTCATGCGATATATGGAAAACGACTCGCTTCTTATCAACAAAAAATATTTTACCCTCATACGCTAGGTAATTTGCGACATACCAATGAACATATTCATGGAAATTATAGGTTTGTGGTACACTAGAGAGAACTAGGTTTGACTCCCATAGGTTCATATAATCTTTGCCGCATATGGAATTTGCTTGTATCAGACTGATAAGTTGCCCTAAGTTGGAGCAAGACAATACTAGGTCATAAACTTCACTGTATTGGTCAATTAAGGGTTCATCCAATTCTGACATTATTTAAACAGGTTGAGACTTCTTGGGGTTCATAACAATGGTCACTTCGATAATATATACCAGGTGGGAAAGAAATGGATTAAGAGGAAAAGAAAAGGTTACGAATTACCTTGGAATTGGAATGCAATGATGAGTTCATGCCAGTAGCTGCTGAATTCCTTTGTTAAAAAATGGAGGGGAGCAGACTTTAGCGCTTTGAAATGAATAATGTTTTT
Organism: Picea mariana; assembly: GCA_032191745.1. NCBI lineage: Eukaryota > Viridiplantae > Streptophyta > Pinopsida > Pinales > Pinaceae > Picea > Picea mariana. The sequence goes on from JASDQU010102283.1 coordinate 531,871, forward strand.
TAGGCCCAAAGGGTTTTATACTTGCTTCTCTTACTTTTGGGTTTCCATGCGTCATCTTCGAAAAGGGTGAGATTTTTTATGAAAGCCATAAAGCTCACAAGTTTGGGGGGTGACATCGAGCTGCCATCATCATGGTTTGTGGGTACGTGGCCATTCCCCATGCCTTTGAGCTAGCATGACGTGGCACTATTTGAGGTAGTGGTTCACTTGAGTTGATGCATTTATATTTAGGTCTGGTGGTCTCCTCTTTCATGTGAGTGCTGATGATCGAGGAAATCTCCAAGTGGCGATAAATTAGAGTTCATGCTAATACAATATAGAAATGATAAAGTTGTTTCAGCAAAACCAAAATACCACTGTTGAGACCTAGCGATAGTGGTTTACCTCATCTTACCTTTTCCATGCAATGCCATTCATTTCTTGCCATGTTGTTTCTTAAAACCACTATCACGCCCCAATGTTGCGTTGACTCTCGAGCACTTTTCTGATGCAACATGTATCATGTACCGTTGATCAGGCTCACTTGTAGCTATTGGATGATCGAGCCCACACCTTCACCCGCACTTTCTCATTAAGCCTTGGTTACATAGTAAATTTCCATCTGGGTAAGGGTTTGAACTTTCTCTAGATGAGATTAACACCTTTTATGGTCCCAATAAGCGCCCGAGTCTAGGAATGGGTCTTGTGCCCTTAGGGATTGGTTTTTTCGCTATGAATCTCTTGGTGCCCAATTAAACACTTCACCTCCTTGATGTGGGAGCTCTGTAGGATCCTTTTCTCTTGAATTATCCCCCCTTAATCTTGAGCCTGCTATACATTAATGAATGAAACAAAACTAGTACTAACAGTTGGAAACTAGGGTTAATAGAAACAATGACATTTTCTTTTTGAATACATCCTTGAATCTGTTATATAGAGTTTCCATATGAAAATAAACCCTTAGTGCAATATTTATCCTTAATATTGGCACGATACCACTTGTCTAATTTTTTTTTTTTCATATTCTTTATCTGAAAGTGCATGAATCTCTTCAGAGTTAACTTCATTCCACCATATCCTAACATCATCCATTAAATTCATCCTTACCTAATCTCGCCATTGGTTTCCCCATAATGAATTTATATTTTTGATATTTTTTTTTCAATACTAAGACCATCATCTTTTCCATTAAAATAGAACTTGCTCCCCATAACCCACAAAATATAACTAGGGTTTATAAATATGACTTACTTTGCAAATCGCGTTGTTTTTTCCAGAAAAACCCTGAAAAATGACCGAATTTAAAATGTTCATAACTGTACTTCCCGATTTTCGTTTCGGCTGATTTGTTTTTTGAAACTGGGTATTTTTCCGAGAGGAATTCAAATATCCAATTATTTTTTTCAAATTTTGAGGAGAAAAGTTTCAAAACTGAGTTCGAAGTGCACTTCCCCCTTTAAAAATCTACAAAACGAAAAAATAAATTCTTCCCTTATTTGGCCAAGGAAAAAGATCTGATACCAATTTTTATATACTAAAATAGATTTGAAAATATACTTAAGAAATAACAAAGAATAAACAAAACCATTCACCAATAATGAACACAAGAATGTAGACAAAACCATTGACGTAGGGTAACACCATATATTATTCCTTATGGAAGGAATACACTCCCAAACAATACTTTCTTGTACAATAACAATATTCTTCATCCTCCCCAATACATTCCTTACATTTATTTATATAACATTAGTTATCTCCTAGGAACATTATAGAGAAGGAATCTTCTAGAAATCTTATTTATTATATCTAAATACCATAGTGAGCCTTATTTAATAATATAGTGGACCCAATCCACCTTACATTGAATGGTATCCACTAATAATACATAACCACATTTCCATTGGGTACCTCCCATATTACCTCCCTAGGTATACTACAGAGTCTAAAGTCAACAGGAAAAGAGATGGAGAGGAGAACCTGGCCTTGGTTAGTCAAGCCAAGAAGGACAAAGGAAAGGGTTCCAAGAGTAAAAGTGAGGGAGAAACCTCATAGTCGAGGAATAATAAGGACTTGAGTAAGATCAAGTGCTTCATGTGCCACACAAATGGGCACTATGCATCACAATGTCTAGAGAAGAATAAGGGGAAGGGGAATCAACAACAAACAACAATATCAACAAAGATCCAACTAGATGAGTTTGCAGTAATGTTTGAGAAGAAATTCTCACTAGTCTCCTACCTCTGTTCATTAATTGGGTTGGTTTTCATTGATGTCAACCCTTGAAGAAAGTCCGGTAGCAAATTACGGTAGCACAAAGTTTTGGGTAATGGACCCAAGTTTGTTTGATGTATAATGGTATGGGTTTTTATATATTTGCAGGTAAGACTATTCTATATGGATATTACATGTCATGCCATTTCTGGTGGTATGTGGAATGTCACATAACTCCTCACGGTTTGAAAGTTATGGCCTTACGAATTTGGAGGACCCTCATATGTTGGCTTGAAGCCCCAAAAGGTCAAAGAAGTCAAAGTGCTTGCAAAGAAGAAATTATTTAAATAATAAAGTGAAGTCACAAAGTAAAAAATGATTATTTAAATAATAAAGTGAAGTGACAAAGTCAAAGAGGATTATGTAAATAATAAAGTGAAGTGACAAAGTCAAAGAAGATTATTTAAATAATAATGTGAAGTGACAAAGTCAAAGATGATTATTTAAATAATAAAGTGAAGTGACAAAGTCAAGGAGGATTATTTAAATAATAAATTAAATGGAGAACTTTCTAATTATGGAAAGTGGTTAGAAGTGGGTTAGCCCTAAAATAACGAAATTAGGTTAAGATGGTTAAAATGTAACTCCTTGAGGAAGCTACATGAAAGTATACATAAGAGGCAAGGCTCTCTCATTTTAATTACACTTGAGAATATTGAATATCTACATGTGACTGAGGTAACTAAAGGATATCTAAGCTTAATTTCAGAGGGAAGGTGAAGTAAAGAAGGCCGAAATTCAAGGGAGGATAAATTCTTTTGATGATGCTTTCTAAGGTATGTTATTTACAGGTCATCTCACCATTTTCGCAATAATTTTTTTTTCTAGAATGATTTAGACCGTGAAATTGGGAGGCCATTGAGGAAACATATCCAAGTAGTTGTGGTACGAATTTCAGCTTGTGGTTCATTGTAGTTTTGGAGTTAAACTTCGTGGAAAATACGGTTTGTGGCTAGTCCCGAAACTAGTCTAAAACAAGTGTTTCGGGTAAAAACGTCATAACTTCTTCATAAAAGATCCAAATTTAGTAAGAACAAATGTGTTGGTTAGATTACAGTTTGTAGTATTCTGTGTAAAATTTTCATATCCATAAAATAAATATTCCGTGTGGGGTATGCTCTACAAGTTCGCTCTCTAGAATAATCTAGAATTCAACAAGGTATGCCATTTTTTTCTATAAATACTCTTTTGAGAGGTTCCAAGTAGTGACACCTAGAGGAATTGCATAAAACACACTAAAGAACATTGTGTACTATTTTCATATCTTTATTCATTACAGGTACATAGTTATGATTATTTCAAGTTAGAGTTGTTGACTAATCCAAAACTAGTCATGTGAGACTAAATTAAAGTTTGATGAAAATGCTAGTCTCTTGTTGTTAAAGTTAAGGAAGGTTTGTAGGTTGAGGTAAAAATTGGTGCATGGTTGATGCACTTGTTTATGGTACAATTTGATTATAGGTTGTTTGGTACAGATTGGTGCATAGTTGATGCACTTGTTTATGGTACAAGTTGATTACAGATTGAGGTACAGGTTGATGCATGGTTGATACAAGGTTCAAGTTATTGGTACAAGTTGTTTGGTGTAGGTTTATTGGTACAGGTTTACAGTAGTTTATCTCATAGTGATAGTGTGATAGTGGTTCCATCATTCTACTTATACATCAGGGCGGTTGGATGGTGTAGAAATTTCGATACAAATTAATGTATTCCTACGATTCTCCTGATCTAACAATTTCCACCACTTGTTAAATATAGAATCTCTTCTACTATTATTATTGTGGAAGCAATTTAAAACACGATCACAACCACAATGCACAAAGTGAAATATCAAAAACACACAACACAGAAGTTTTACCGGGAAAGCGTAAAGATAAAAACCCCACTATCATATATTATGTATATCATGAATCATGAAACAATCTCTTACAAAACTCTAATCTAAGAGCTCTCAGTACAATACAATTGTCTCACACTTTCATACACAAATCAACAAATACATGCGCCAATTTCCGTGTCCAGACAACCTGTCTCCTCTGCACAATCTCTACAATTCGAATTCTCACAATGAATGAATTGTTACAAATTGCCTCATTTGCACATGCTCATAAGCATATCCATTGCATGTGTGAACAAATCACAACTGATAGCCAACTGTCCCTTTCACCTGTTATCTCAACTGGATCTCCAATGGATTTGCATGCATGTAGTTAACCGTGACGAATCTTCAGTTGCATGTGAGTTAACTGATTAACTGAACTCTCACTAGTGCATGTTTAGTTACAACTAGCACAACTGATATTAACTCACTTAACTACACTTATAATTCTGTTACAAATCCAAATCACTCAGTTATGAATCAGATAATAGATTAATATTTATTGTCTAATTTAATTAAGGGAAAAGTAAATTAGACACATGTTTCTTGTTGACTTTTCAACAGATGGGGCAAGGACAAGTGGTTGTAGCCACCTTTCGGTTGTATCTGAAGAACATAGGGGGTTGTAGCCAGAGAAATGGGGAGTTGTATCTTCCCTTAGGTTGTAGCATAAGAAACTAGGGGGTTGGAGGCTCCTTCCAATTGCAACTGAAAAACAAAGGAAGTGGTGCTTCCAATGAGTGTAATTCTTCAATACATATAAGAAAAATCATTCTGTGGTTTTCTCCCGCTTTGGGTTTCCATGTAAAAACACTGGTGTACTGTGTATGTGTATGATTGTTCATTGTTTATTTACTCTGCAAATATTGGATGACAATTCTACATTGATATAACACTTGCATTATATGGTTAAAAATGATTAAATTTCTCTATTACTGATTCACCCCCCCTCTCAGTAATCCAACAATTGGTATCAAAATAGATTCCTTCAGAAATTAGTTTAACCATTGAAAGGTAGATCATGGAGAGAAACAACATGCATAAAAATGGAATACCATAGTTTGATGGATAAAAGTATGCCTTTTGGAGCATAAGGATGAAGACATATATATAGGCACATGGATTTGAAATTTGGCAATCAATTGTAGATGGATACACAACACCAACAATTCCGCTGACAAATGACAAAACTATGAAACTCGGTCAGAATAATTCCAAAGCCACAAATTCACTTCTGAATGGTCTTGGAGAATCAATATTCACACAAGTTGCACAATGTAAATCCACTAAAGATATTTGGGACAAACTTCAAAATATTTATGAAGGATATTCAAAAGTCAAAGCAACAAAGCTTCAAACTTACAGAGGTCAGTTCTAACAACTAAAGATGAAGGAAGATGAGAACATTGCAACTTACTTTTTATGAGTCGATGAAACAGTAAATGCAATCTTGGGATTGGGAGAAGAAATCAAAGAATCTGTGATTGTTCAAAAGGTACTGAGATCTCTTCCTATGAGATTTGACCCTAAGATATCAAAACTAGAATAAAGAGAAGATCTAAACTCAATAAGCATGGAAGAACTACATGGAATCTTCAAAGCATATGAAATGAGAATTGAACAGGAAAATCCAGATATAAAACAAGGAGCCTTCAAAGAATTCAAAAGGTCAAAGCAAAAGGGAAAGAAAAAAGAAAAATAACATATCATCAACAATGACGTCTCAAAATATGGTGAATAAGTGGCCAACTTTGTTAGAAGATTGAACAAGGGAACCAACGATAGTTATAGAGGTAAACTTCCTTTGATTTGTTTTAATTGTGATGGTATTGGTCATTTTGATAACAAATGTCCTCATAAGAAAAAGAGAAATGATGAAGGTTACTCAAATAACAAACAAACAAATATTAAAGGCAAAAGAACCACAAAGAAAGTTTTCAAGAAAAGATTATGCACCAAAGAAGACATCTCATCATCAGATGAAGATGAAGTCAGTGACAGTGAGACAAAAAGAGTTCTATTCATGGCAGTAGAAGAATCTGATAAAGAAGACTCCGAAGAAGAATATGAAGAGGCATAAGTTGACTACCGAGAAGAATTGTTTGGTGCCATAGAAGTTAT
>JASDQU010102283.1:551801-563233 GCA_032191745.1 Picea mariana
TCACCACCTGAAATCCTACACTGGTCCACATATCATAGCAATGCATTCAAACCAATATGATTTCACATACAAGGATTCATACCATATTGTTTCTCGGTCGGTGTTTATGACATCCACTTTCATTACCATTATCCCTTGGCTATCTCATAGCCCAATGACCTGCAAATTAGTCTATAACACAAACTCATACATATCTATGCATTATCATCATGTAATTGCATACAACCATTATCTCAATTCGGTATCCACGTACCAACAACTTTAATATCAAAATTTTCAAGTTAGAAATAGATCTCATAATATCCCCATAATTCAATTGACGTTACTCGTTCATAGAATTTTCATTTACATAATAGATCACATCATATTCATCATCATTCAAATAACATTTAAACATTCATATAATTTACATTCACATAATAGATCACATCATATACATCATCATTGTTTAAACATTCATAGAATTTACATTCACATAATAGATCACATCATATCCATCATCATTCAAATAACATTTAAACATTCATAGAATTTACATTCACATAATAGATCGCATCATATCCATCATCATTCAAATAACGTTTAAACATTCATAGAATTTACATTCACATAATAGATCACATCATATCCATCATCATTCAAATAACGTTTAAATATTCATAAAGGTTCCTACGTATTAAAAGTTCAAGTGTATCATTAATAGTTCCACTGTGAATAGAAAATAAAGGTGCTTAGGCCTCAGGTAATCCTAGCTGTCTAAGTCAAAAGGTGGTGTTACATACACCCAACCTTCAAGAATTCTCGAGGTGGTCAAAAAAGTGAAGGATAATCTCGTCGTTATGTCTCGACATCCTCCCAAGTAGTAGATCTTGGAATATACTTGTCCCACTGGACCTTAACTTGGTCTACCAGACGGTTCCTGAGATGTCGGACTCTATGGTCCAATATGCATAACGGTTCTACCGTGAGGGTTCCCATGTCCGATACCTGCAATTCCTTCCAATTTAGTTTATGTGATTCATCAACAACATAATGAGGTAGAACAGATACATGAAAAACATTATGAGTTTTATGCAAGTGGGGTGGAAGTAGGAGACGATAGGCAACGGGTCCAATTTTCTCTTGGATTTTGAACGGTCCTATAAATTGAGGTGACAACTTTGTCCCCTTCCTGAACCAAATGGTACTCTTATTAGGCCTGATACAAATGAAAACCTGATCTCCCACTTTATAACTTCGGTCAGTCCTGTGTGCATCAACATAACTTTTCTGTCTATCCTGTGCTTCCTTTAGTCTCTGCCTAATCTAAATCACCTGTTCTTCCATCTCTTGAATCAATTCTGGCCCAACTGTCACTCGGTCTTCTAATCTCTTCCAACTCAACGGTGTTTTGCATGGCCTTCCATACAGAGCTTCATAGGGTGGCATTCCGACGGAGCTATGAAAACTGTTATTGTAGGCAAACTCTACCAAAGGTAGGTACTTCTCCCAATGGGTTTGATTATCCATGACATACATCCTAATCATGTCTTCCATAACCTGATTTACTTTCTCAGTTTTCCCATCTATTTTAGGATGATAAGCTGTGCTTAAGTTCAACTGAGTCCCCAACGCTGACTGCAAACTTGTCCAAAACCTAGAAGTGAATTTGGAGTCCCTATCTGAAATGATCTTCTTGGGTATCTCGTGCAAATAGATGACCTCACTTACAAACACACGTGCCACATTAGTGACATCGTAAGTGTCTCTAACCAGAATAAAATGAGCACTCTTTGTTAACTTATCAACTATCACAAGAATGACATTGCGTCTATGAGATGTGAGCGGCAACCCCACAACAAAATCCATAGAAATGACTTCCCACTTGGACATAGGAACATCATGTGGTTGTAGGAGACCTGCTGGGTGATGGTGTTTGGATTTCACTTGTTGACACTCTAGGAACTTGGCGACGAAATGGAATACATCGTGCTTCATGCCTACCCAAAAGAAGAGCTTCCTCATGTCTGCGTACATTTTATTCACACCCGGATGCACACAATAAAGTGCTCTATGGGCTTACTTTAGTATGATGCTTCGAATATCCCCACTTTCGGGGATGTACATCCTTCCTCGGTATCTTAATAGTCCATCTACTTCCAGGCTATATCCTTCTTTTTTTGGATCTAACTGACTCCCACTCTCGAGGTTTGAAGTAACCTTTAAATACCAACAGTCTCCAAGGAGTTGCATCAACACACGTTCCCTCAGATTGAATTTTAAGGGTACCAAGGAGAAGACACATGGTCTCCTACTCAAGGCATCCTCGACCACATTTTCTTTTCCCTTGATGTATGAAATAACAAAATCATACTCACTCATAAACTCACTCCATCGCCTTTTCCTGGCATTCAGATCCCTTTGAGTGAAGAGATGTTTTAAACTTTCATGGTCCATTTTGAGCTTAAAGTTTCACCCCACTAGATAGTGCCTCCAAAGTTTCAGAGCTAGCATTACAACTGCCAACTCTAAATCATGAGTAGTGTAAATCTCCTCTTGTTTCTTCAAATTCCTTGATGCATACGCTATCACTCCTCCATCCTGCATGAGAATGACCCCCAACCCTTGCTTCGAGGCATCCATGCAGATTGTGAAGTCCTTTTCCATATCCGACACTTGTAGAATTGGTGCACTAGTTAGTAACCTCTTAAGCTCGATGAATAAACTATCACATTCTTCTATCCATTCATACCTGACCCCCTTGCGCTGCAAAGTGGTGATGGGTTTCTCTATTTTAGAGAACCCTTCCACAAATCTTCGATAATAACCTGCTAGCCCCATGAAGCTTCTTACCTCATGAGCATTTTTCAGCACTGGCCATTCCATAATGGCCTTTACCTTTTCTGGGTCCACAGAGATTCCTTCACCAGAAATGATATGACCTAAATAGTGAATTTATTTCTGGAAGAAGCAACACTTCGACAACTTCCCATACAATTCGTTCTCTCTAAGGCAGGACAACACCACTCGCAAGTGTTTCTCATGCTCTCTTTCATTCTTGGAATAGATGAGGAATCATCTAAAAAGACTTGTACAAAGAGGTCTAAGTACTTCCTGAAATACACTATTCATGAGGCTCATGAATACTGTTGGTGCATTGGTTAATCCTAAAGGTACTACCACAAACTCGTAATGCCCAAACCGAGTTTGAAAGGTAGTTTTAGGAACATATCCTTCCTTAATCCTTAACTGGTGATACCCTGATCGCAAATCAATTTTTGAGAATACCATTGCTCCTTTCATCTGATCGAAGAGATCATCTATTCATGGAATTGGGTACCTATTTTTCACTGTAGCATGGTTCAAGTCCCTGTAATCTATACACAGTCGTAAGGAACCATCCTTCTTCTTCACAAAAATGATTGGTGCACCCAAAGGTGAGACACTGGGCCTTATTATCCCTAAGTCGAGTAGCTCTTTCAACTGCATCTACAACTCACAAAGTTCTGGCACTGTCATCCTATACGGAGTCTTGGAAATTGGTTCTGCACCAGGTTTTAGATCAATAGTAAAATCAAGCTCCCTCTTAGGAGGTAACCCTGGAAACTCGTTTGGAAAAACATCCTTAAACTCTGACAATACTGGGTACTGATCCAAGGAGGGTCCTTTCCTTTCATTCACTGCTTCCACTACATATAGTTGACACCCTTGCCTCATGCACCGCTTAACCTTCATAGTTGAGATAAAGCGTAGAGACACCTTTCTTCATACACCATGGATCTCTACTAGCCTTCCTTCATCGTCAACACAAAGCACCATTTTTTCGAAACAATCTACCATAGCTCGATGGGCTTCTAACCAATCCATTCCAATGATTAGGTCATATGTCCCGAGAGTAGTGATGTATACCTTCAACCTGGTAGTACACACTCCTAGGTCTACTAGACAATTATCAATGCTAGGTCCTACTGCTTGGTTTTCCCATGAAGCCATCTCGACTTGTTCAAAGTCATCATGCTCGTAGGATGCCAACCCTCTCTTTTCTAATGCACATGGTGAAATGAAACTATCTGTAGCACCATAATCAAATAAAATTTTAACATTGATATGATTTAGCGTACCTGATGACTCCACCACCATGGATTTATGTTCTTCCTGGCGATTATTAACTGCTGCATAAATCTGGTGGCTACCACTTGCTCTTCCCATCGGGGCCTTTCCTTCTCTGTGCACAAATCCTGCTTGCAACTCTGGGAAGTCACGCTGGTAATGGGGCCTTCCACATCCCCAACATGTAACATGAGATGGAACCTATGCATTGCTCTATGACGGTCTCTGAAATGAGTTCCTTCTCCTGGAACCCCTGCCCCTACTAGTTGCTCCCTGAGAAGGTCGTGGACCTGCCTGCGTCGTTGGTGATGAATGGGATGCTGCACTCGCTTCCATTGAAATACTTGTGGAAAATATCCTTGGCATGACTCTATTACCATAAGGAGGTGGCCTAGAGATCCCTCCCATGGATAAGGTCCTAGGGGCCTTCCCCACGAATCTAGGATGATGTGGAAATGTTGATCACATACCTCCATTTAAGCTCATGTGTTCCGCAACATAACATGCATTTTCAACTGCTTCTGCTACCGAAGGCAGTTTCCACATTCGTACCATGGCCCTTATCTTAGGGTTTAACCCATAGAAAAAGTGTTCTGCCTGTCGTTTATCATTATCCATGTACAAAACATATTTTACCAATTCCATGAACCTGATATCGTACTCTTCCACGGTCCCGTTTCCCTGTACTAGAGCATGAAATGCTCCCACTTGTTGTTCCTCGTAGTAAGCTGGTAGATATTTCCTTCGGAACCTTTCTTCAAAAAGTTCCCAAGAGATGGTGTCTGGGGTAAGGTGCAACTTCCTCTCCAGGTTGCCCCACCATTTCAAGGCACTGTCCCTTAATCGAAATATTTTTATTTTCACCTTTGATGTGGAAGCATAGTCTCTTATGGCAAAACATTGTGTCATTCCTTCCAACCATGCCTTTGCACATTCACTGGCATGACCACCAACAAACTTTGGAAGTTTGATCTTCTGCAGTTCTCTAGTGATGTCCTCGGGTGGAGGCCCTCCCCCTGAATCCCTCAATGCTTCAGGGTTACCCATTCTAGATGGTGGGGGCTCCACTTCGATCCCTGCTGGCTAACGCCCCTTTAAATTCTCATTTATGGCCTCCAAAGAGCGCATAATGAGATCTAATTCATGCGATCGTGGTGGCGGCGTTGGCAGTGCCTGCGACGATGCCCCTCCGCCTTGATTTCCTCGAGTCCTAACCATCCGTATAATTGAATATTCATCAACCAAAAGTTTGTCAAGGAGAGTCCAAGGCAATTCACATGTGCACAACTTGAACTTGAAAACATAGGGTTACGCGTAAGTTTTTTTTTTACTTGTTTGTAAACAGACGTTACTCTCTTTAGGGTAAGTGGCTAGGTCAAGGTTGAAGCATCTAAGATTGATGTCTTTGCTTAAGAAAACTACTAACTCCCTCGTCTGGTAGCTACGCTAACACTGTACCACACTCACCAATTCCTCTAACTTACCTTCCTAGTGTGCATGAAGCCCCCTCCTGCTTATCATGGTCTAAGTCCTTAAATTTTTTGTTTAAAACTAATTAATGTGATTTTTATCATAATGTTGATTAATTATTAAAAACTAATAATCTAGACTAAACTTTCACCTAAGTTTCAATCGCCTTAATCAACACATTCAATTTAATCCTGAAAATTAATATTATTATTGGTACCATACTTAAGTACTTAATTAATCACTTAATTAATATGTACTTAATTAATTTTATTTTAATCACATTAATCATACTTATAAAACATACTTAATCACCTTTGATTAATCATATTTACTTTAATTTTATTTTGTGTAATTAATCATACTTAAATACCTTTGATTAATCATACTTACTTTAATTTTATTTACAACATAAATTTAAATATATATTTATTCTCTTGTTTTATTATTAAATAATTAAAATTTAAACTAATTTAAACAATTAAAATTAAAATTTAATAATAATTTAAAAGAATAATTAAATAATAAACAAAATATAAAATAAAATAATCAAAATACAATTAAATAAAAAAAAATAAAAAATTTAAAACAAAAATAAAGTTGGGCACGCATGAAGCCCACGTGCCTCTTCCTCTTGATCTCTGTTACTAATCCTAACCCTAGCGATCCCAAACAAACAACCCCTCTTCACCCTTTTCTCTCATTTTCCCACTGGTTTTTCTCCTTGCGAGGCCGTGGCTACACAGTCGGCCGCCATGACCAGCCTCATCTTTCTCTGTGTATATGCAACCTACTGGCTTCATATTTGAAGGTATCCAACCATGGTTTGCAATTTATAAGAGAGGGGCTTGATCCCATTAGGGTTGTGGAGGTACCTAAAGTTTGAAACCAACAATGTTATTATTTTTCTCCAAATTCAGGGTTTACCTACTCATAAGGAAGGGTGCACTGCCACGGCCGACCTCCAAATGTCGCGACCATGCCCATGCGACTTCCAAACAAATTTGCTAAATGATCTCAGATATCAACCATGGATTGTTTTGAGGTTTAATCTTCAGCTCGTGGAGGCGTGTGCCTTTCAATGGTATTCTTTTCCCTCTGTCTATTCCATGAGATTTTTAGAGTTTAATTGTCTTAATGTTGTCATCTTTATTAGCACAATTTTTCCAGGTTATGATATGTTTAGTTATCATTTCTCATGATTTCGAATGGAAGGATGCACAAAGGATGTGCTGGTGTGGTCTCCCCTTGTGGGCTTCCTTCACAAGCTCTCCTCCTTTGGCATGTGGCTTGGGTGTTGGTTTCGGTTGGACGCATTGTGTACAATGCTCGACCTGTGAGCTCTCCCTTGGTGGCTTAGTCTGACGCTCGGTGCTATGGTGCTGGGATTTGTGTGTTGCGTGGCTTGATTGGCACTTTGTTTGACTTCTCCTTGGTGGCTTGGCGTAGGCGCTTGGATTTGATGTGTGGATGTGCCATAGTGGTTATCGGGCATGACTAGAAATCATGTGGGCTCTAACCGCGGAGGTTCGAATCCTGCCATCCACGCCTGTTTGGCCGTAACTATCATAGATAACATTTTTTTTCCGTTTAATACAACGAATTAGAGTGGAATTCTTAATAACAAAGGAATATGATGGAGATTATCAGATGTTTTTCGTTTGTATTTTTATTGTGTATTTGCATATTTTCTGCATTTCCACCTAAAGTGGATGCCAATACAAGTGTTAGTTATGATGGGAGAGATTTGCTGATCAATGGACATTGTAGGTTATTAATTTTTGGGTCGATACACTACCCCCAAATCACCCCAGATATGTGGCTATATCTTATTTCCAAGTCTAAAGATGGGGAAATCGATGTTATCCAGACGTATGTCTTTTGAAATGGGCACGAGCCTAATCAACGTCAGTATAATTTTGAGGGAAGATTCGACTTAGTTAGGTTTTTGAAGATAGTACAAGAAGCAAGCCTTTATGATCACCTCCTAATAGGACCCTATGCTTGTGCAGAGTGGAATTATGGAGGTTTCCCTATTTGGTTGCACGCCATACCAGGAATCCTGGGGCNATATATATATCTTTTTTTTTGTTTTATTATTTGTTTGTTTATTATTATCTCTCTCTTTTTTGTTTGTTTGTTTGTTTATTTGAAACAAGTGTTAAAATTCATTTATCACATTCAATATGTATAATATTATACCATTTTCATTTTCAATGTGCATATTGTTTATATATATATAGATCTGTATATAAAAAAAAAGTGTGCTTGGCTTGCAGGTTAGGTGGAGCTGGAGCTTGGCCCAGATTTGTATACATTTATATACACACTCCCTTATATTTTCTATATATAGAGTATTGATGTGTGTCTAACCATTTCTATTTACATAACTCCTTTCATGGATTTCACTTGTACAGGTCAATTTCACTTGTACAGGTCAACAAGTTTTAAAGTTTTAGAGGGTTTCAGGGATGTTTTTTTTTGGGGATCGTAAGGCATAGCATTCAGTCAAGGGTCAAGAGGATGGGTGAGTAGGTAGGCCCTTGGCCCCATATTTTAAACTAGGGATCTGATACCATGTGTAAGGCCTATCCAAACAGAGCCTTATAAAACATAAATTTAAGTATAGAAATGTTATCCTAAATTATTTACAGTTCATTATTCAACATATAACAACTCAGTGTTCATCATAATTTAAAATTTAGCAGCATAATAATGAATAACATATTCAACATAAAAAAAAATGAACAATATAACAATAATTAACACAGCATAATCATGATGATAAATACCTCAAACTGATGCTGTTCTGAAACTCTGCCCCGAGCTGAAGCTTTGCCCAAAAATGACTAGCCCCCCAGCCAGCTAGGAACAACCTATCCGACTCCCTAGATTCAGGATTCCTTGCAGTTTCCTAGCCCCCGAGCCCAAAATTCCCAGCAACAGGTGCCCCCTGTGAAAGTCACCAAGCCAGCTCCTCAAGCAATCTTCTAGTAAAACCAGGTATACAAGTGCAGTCCAACACTCCCTCTCTTCACCTTCTCCTCCTCTAATATGAAAATATTACCCCAAAACAAAAGAAGACCCCCTTCCTGAGTGTTTACCCTTGCCTTATCCTCCTTTCCCTCATTATTAACCGCCTTATCCCCCCATTAAAACTCAACCACCTTATTCCCCCATTAAACCTCAACCACCTTATCCCCCCTTCCATAAATGGGTCCATCTACCGATACACTAAGTCTCCAAAATAAAAATTAATAATTTATTAACTAAAATTCATTAAACAAATATTTAATCATGAAATTAATTAATTAATTAATTAAACTAATATTCATTAAACAAATATTTAATCATGATAATTAATTAATTAATTAGGGTTGTTACACAAATAAGTGAAATAAACAAGCAATGTAAAAAAGTAACCCTACACTAAATCCAACTTATATGAAGTAGATGTTTCCTATATTCCCACTAGTGTAAGGAAGTATCCTATTTCACAAGCTAATGCTGGAGTGGTCCCTTGAGATGGAAGGATGGGAGGAATACCAACTAGACTGTGAAGTGAGGGGATCTTAAAACCACTACAAGATGCAAACTTGAAACCCAATTGTAATGGGGAAAACCTAAACTAGTGAGTGAAGGCCATAAAATAACATCTACAAGACCACCTTAATCACAGAGGATGATGGAGACAAAAGTTGAAGAATATCCAAGAGATTGTGAGAGATATGGTACAATATAATCTATAAGAGCATTTCCATAATTTAAGCAATTGAGGGTAGGGAAAAATGAGAAGGATAATTTTATTTGTACTCATCTAACCATTACATAGTGATGCTAATGCAACTCATAGATCTAGGTGTTGAGCCACACATGCTTTGAGATGAATCATCTTTAGGGAGTTATTATGGGGTTTTATCTTGCACGTGCAAAGTAGTCATAACCCTAGTGTGCAATTTTTACATCGTCTATTTTCTATGGAGGTACTATATTGTCCCAAAACTTTGGGAAATTATTACATTCTTAAGGAAAATTAGAACAAAACTCATATTGGTATGTGTCTAGCATTGTCAGCGCTCATATTGGGATATTACTAGTGCTACCCCCATCTAATAGGGTCAAATTTGTTCATATCATACAGTAAGGTAAATCTCCTTTTTTCCTCCCCATCTAGATGTATTGGTTTAATGTTACTTTACATGTTTTGGTTTCATTAAATCGATCAAGTAGATATATAAAGGTTTATACTTTGCTTTGTGAGTTAGATCTAAGGTTTTATTTTGTAAATTAGGGAAGTTTTTTTATGCTTTTCTTGTGTGCAAGATTCTTGGAGTTGGACCTCCTCTTCTTTCTCTTCCATGTCAAGTTTGGATGATCCTTCAAAAAGTGCAATTTAGTTTTTCTCTTATTCTCTCTTTAAGCCCCAATTTTTTCTCTTGATTAACTTATTAGAACAATAATTTATTCTTTTTTTTAGTGATTGGCATAACAATATGCTAGCGGGGATCAATTACACAATGTACTAAAAATGATATGAATAGAATGGTGATTCATGAGATGCTTGGTTTCATTTTTTAATGTCCTCATTTGATTGGATTTAAGGTTTTTTCTAAGATTTTCTCTTTGGTATATTGTATTTTTCCTTTGTCTTCTTGAGACTTATGACACACCAACATTATGTCAGTGCCTTGTAAATAACTTTTGTTTTTCCCATTTTTCTCCTGGTAGTACTCTTGGTTTAAACACTTTATCTCTAAAGAGCTTATAATTTGTATATTTCAATGATATACCACTCTTAATCTAGGGTTATACATGCTATTTTAGTGAAGACACTTTTACCCTTCTATTTTCTATTTGTCTTCTTAGTGGCATAGTTTTTTTTTCTTGTTCTAGTGTTTTAGCATGTCTATATTGTTTTTTTAGCAATATTGTTTTTAAGTGGAAACATGAATAGTTTTGAGGATTTTTTTTTTTGAGTTTATGAAGTAGATATTCTTTTGTTTCATAATGCTTATTACCTCTATTTTTATGAAATTTTACAGTTAGAAATGAAGAGAAAAGTGAGGAAATTGTTGATCTATTTCAAAAGAATTTTCCTTTTCACCTCTAGTTTGAGCATTACATTTTTGTAATATCACACACAAAGAGAACACATTTCACACCTTGTTAAGTGAAAACTTCTTGATGTTTTCTAGTTTGTAATGCCATGCAATATTCATTAAGAAACATACCTTTAAATTAACTTTAATAACAATTACTTAGGCTTCTCTTCTTTTGGTCTAGAACATTAACATTAGATTATGAATTCTATTTTGGATGATAGATTTGTGTTCTTAATATTAAATTGTGTGAAGTTTGGGTTAGTTGATTTTTTTTTGCATAAAATTAACCCATAGACACTTAGGAACCATGAAACTAATGATTAATTAATTCATGAACCATTTATATGAATTGACTTATGTGACATTAGTTTCATATTATCCTAAAATGTCCCTTGTCTCTTGAGCTTGATCAATGCCACTTGGTGACCCTCCCCCTTTGATAAGAACCTTATTATAACATCTCTTAGTGTAACATGGATAGTGCATCAAGGAATGCCAATATTCCACCACTTGGAAGTGTTGGCACTCCTATCATGGTTATATTGAACCTCCCAAACTTGACCATAAGATTTATATTTTGGGTCCTTTCTACTTCATATCATACCAATCCTTGTCCCTTGCATTCATCACATATTAGCTTGGTCCTATCATCATTCCTAACTAGTAAAAATCCAAGCTAGTAACTAGAAACGTTCCAAGAGGAAGAATAAGAAGACTAAGACATGTAATAATAAGAACCAAGGGCAAGGGGGAGATGTTAATAATGTTGGGGGA
>JASDQU010102283.1:588672-606520 GCA_032191745.1 Picea mariana
TACTCAAACAACTTTATACCTCTTCTACCACCTTGACCAAGACTAATCTTTTAGTGATCAAGAGAGGGGGCGGTAGGATTGGATACTATACTTGCTACTTTGATCCCCTGAGTTCAACATGTGTTGAAACCCAGGTCTACACCTCTCTTCTCTTTCCCTCCATTAGCCTATCCATCTGTGAGCCTGATTTTTGTTCAGTTTCTTTTCCATGGTATAATGAGTCAGTTTGATTTGTTCTCACCCTTATTTTGAATTTGCATCATTTTCTTACTTTCTTGGAAGTTTATTTCATGTTTTGGTTTGAGTTAATAACACATATCATCTTGAATTTATCACTAGTGGGATTATAAGAGGTTGACCAAGCCTTTTTGATGAAAAAAAGTACAGATTGCGAGAACATGCATGTTCTTGCAAACAACAGGAAAGCGCGCTGTTTTATCATTTTAAACGTTTTGGAAATTTTAAATTTTTAAAAATTGATGTGTTGGTTCTTGCATGCGTGTGCATGCTCATGGGCACTAAAGTTCACAAAAGGTTACCTCCAGAGCTCATCATTGCATAGTTTGTGTTAAGATCGTGCAAATTTTCACCTCCAATTCCCATCATCATAGGATTACATGTAGTTATAACTACATGTGTAAAATTATATCAGATTAACATTCACATTTGACTCGTCACTTGAAACAGAGGAAACCGACACAAAATGGTTTGTCCCCAAGACCGCTAGCAGCTGAACATAACATAGCCACATGGGATCGAGTTGTTCAAAACTGTTCTAGAAATCAAGGATGTATTTCTCAAGGCAGAATGATACAATTTTATTTGTGCCTTTGAAGGACACCACATTGGTGTGGCCATGTTATTTGCACAAAATTTTGATGGGTTCTAGACCTAGCTTAGGGACACCTGTATCCACATCACATAACATTTCATCAGGGTATCTTGTGCTCTCCCAGTCTACGGGGAAAGATGGGTTAAGAAAGGAAAATTTCCACCAAAACTCTGAAATAAATTTCGGGTGTTAGAGCACGAAAAACCCTGACTGGAGGCAGGGTATTACCATCATGTAGATAAAGGATGAATGGCGAAGTACCCTCACACTAGTCCAAAGGTACATCCGAGGTGAGAGATGATTTTCTATTGTGCACTGTTACCACCTTCACTTTCTCATACACCTGAGCGGGGATAAGGAATTAAGCCTGCCTTTTTACTTTCCAATTGAATACACTCAAGTCAAAGAGATATTTTCAAGTTGTTATGCCGAGTTGAAATTCATTTTTCAATATGGTCGAAACCCTCTAAAATAGGGATAAATAGACATATATTTTAATGAAGAAAGGTTCAGGTTTTTAGTGAAAGATTCAAGCATCAAAATTTGGCTAGACCTGGAACTTATGATTGTAAATCTCCCTACCTGGTGAATATAAATCTTGATGTCAGTTTGTGTTTTTTTCCTCAAGTATTTATGTGTTCTTCATCTTATCTTGGATGCAAATTTGGAATATGTGCAATGTGCATTTCCTTTTCCTTTTAGCTACTATTTTCATTAATATTTTTACTGTCATGCAACCTGTTAATCAACTATTTCTTTAGTAAAGAGATCAGTTATATTGCAACTTGTTGGATTATTTGTATCTGAATATGCGTTTTAGGTATTTAAATATTATTTCAAGTCTAAAATCTCATACAACACGTAACCAATTGTATTCATTGCTGTGTTTCCTTTGTTTATATTTTCATATCCTTACATGTTCATAAAAATGCATACCATTAGCTAAGGGGAACCTGTAGTCATATTGTTTGGCCAGTCCAACCAAGTTTCTATTCTTGAAAACCTACCCATTAGCTGACCAACAAACCTAACTTACAAAAAAAAAATAATTCCAAAACTTGAGGTGGCCTAGCTCTTCCCTTTAACAGTCAGGTGCAGACTTTAGGACCAACATCTTCTGGCGTTGTTGCCAGGGAACAAAGTAACAAAGTATTTTTCCCTGGGATAATGACAATGATCAGATATGATCTTTGATGGTGAACAAAGATCATGCACAAAGGAAAATTCCATATTTCACCTAGCGACTCCACTGAATGAAAAACTATTGAGGAATTATGGCTCCCAGGAAATCAAATCCTAAGCCTACTAAAACTCCCAAAGTCAACCTTGATCTTAATGGTGACACAAACAACCCTGATTCAGAGAGATAGTTAAGGAAGTCTTCCATTGATCAGAGATACCCCTTTCCATCCAAAGGCAAGGCCATTGTTGAAAAATTTGCCTCTGTCCACAACAATAAGTAGCATGAGGTTGTCATTTTTCAAAAATACCTTGTCATTAGTCCTTAGACATCCCCTATCTCAAATTATTCTTCATCATCTCCTCCATCAATCACACCAACAAATCCTCCTCAACCTCAAAGTCTAGTTGTCCTAAACATGGATGTCAACAGGATGTAAGCCATTATTACAACCAGATGTGCACCTCAGGTGCTGTCCCAAAACTTAAATTCCTTCCCCATAGGTGACTACATGAAGTATCTGCCAAGGTACAATGGTGAGGGGGAGATAAATGCTGAGGAAAATTTGGTGGAATTTTATAGTTTTGCAGATAAGTTTAACATTGAACATGCAGATGTATGGATGAGTTTGTTTGTGTAGAATCTGGATGGAGAGGTCTGTGGTCTAACCCCAGCTTTTATTATAGGAATTGAGGCATTGAATGAGACTTTTCTAAAATAATGGGGGGATAGGAGAGACTGTTTGTATTACATAACTGAGTTTGGGGCTTTAAGAAGGAAGAATGGGGAGTTTGTACCAGATTTCACCAAGAGGTTCAAAAAAATGTATAACAAGATTCCCAATGAGAATAAGCCATCAAAAGCCTTATCCAAGATCACATTTGCAAATGCCTTTGATTCCGAATTCTCTCTTCTGTTGAGGGAGAGAAGGTCCACCACTTTTTTGTCCATACAAGAGGAAACTATTGAGGTTGAGTCTAACATCCTAGCATCAAAAAAATTGAAGAACAAATCAGATAGGGATAAAAAGAAGTAGAGAGAATAGTTTCCTTCTTCTTCCTACCCAACAGAATTTGACCCAAAGCTAGAGGAGATGAACAGAACCTTGAAATCCATAAATTCATAGATATCTAAGATTAAATGGGAAACCAAGCAACCAAATAGGCCATATCAGGATGTTGGAAATAGAAACAAAAATCAATTTAGAAGGCTGAATAACGCTCCTCAAATCATGCAGAGAGAGAGGAGAAATGATGAGGATCAAAGAGTTGTACCTCCTATATAGAACACTGAGATTGAAGATATGGATGTAGAGAGTGATGTTGTATATGATTCTACAGTACTGTTGAATGAAAATGATCTTTATCCTAGTCACCTAACATAGCAGGACTATGATATTTCATTGTTGTCAAGACAATTTGATGAGGATGCGAAATAAGAGCAAATAATTCAAAGTTATCCCTAAAAGAAGTATGATTTGAGGCCTAGACCAAGGGCCCCCCAACAAAATTCCCCTATTCAGAACAGAAATTCATACCTTCCTCCCAAACAAGGCCCAAGCAAGGGTACACCAAAAAAACTGATTATCCTCTTCCATCTAAACCTACTACCCTAGAAGTAAAAGAAGTAGACATACAACCAATCTCTTTCAACATATAGCATGAGATGAGAAAAATAAAAATCCCCATACCTTTAATAGAATTGATAAAAAATTATCCATTCAAGAAATATATTATGAAGGTTTTGAAGCCACTTGTTTCTGCTATGGCATCTGATGTAATCGACTTGCAGGATGAAAACCCTGGCATTACTGTGGGCCATGTTATCCCCAATTTTGAATAACTAAGGAGATTATGTATCAAGGCCCTCATATTGTAGATATGGAGTGGCGATAGACTACACGAACAACAATACCCTTTGCATAGATGGAAAACCCACTCACCACCATAGATGGTCACAATTTTGCAGACGAAATCCACCACATCAACTAGCTTCCAGAAGGTAGTGGGCCTTGCTCCATGAGGTACAAGTCAGTATTATGGTGAGCATCATTTCAATATTTAATCCGTTTGATTATGTTGTATCTTATATTTCTCTATATTTCATGATATATGCTTGGACATTATGCCTTTTTCCCTGCTTCACCTTGGTGGTTGACATTGTGCCCTAGTAAGTGGTCTTCCTTGGGAATGGGTTTTTTACTAGGAACTCCCTTAATGAGCCATCGTACTGTTCCCACCATACTTACCACTTTCCATCATTATTCCCATCCATTTCCTTATCTCTTGGGATTTTAGGGTGAATTGACCCAATAAGGGGTTGTCCCTCATTCTATGGGAAGAAAGGGTTGAAGGCCTAGAGGGGTTGATGTTGGGTAAAATAAAAAATCCTTGTAATAGAACTTCCATATGCTTCACCAAGGGATCACCCAAGAAAGAAATAAAACACTTATCTTTAAGAAAGGGGACCCACAATATAATAAAGAATGCCTTCTCATTTCCACTAGGTGTTTGTGGGTGACATTGCCATCATTTGGTCACCATGCTAGGGCAATGACCTTCAATCTCTCCTTATGATATATTGAAAGAAAATACAAAGAAATAAATATAAAAGGAAAATGATGGGCTTGGAAAAATTTCATTACGGACGAAGGTACCACACAACCTCTACAAAGGAACCCATGAATGAGACACTACAAACCCTTGTATGTCATGAGACCTACACCCATTGAGTCTTGACCCCAACTATTTCATCCACTTTACATGGATTAGAGAGGGATTTATTTTAATCTCTCCTTGACCTAGGGAAAGATCTACCGAATAGGACACCTCGTCAACCCTCCCATATTCAAGCTTGACAAGTCACATAGTGTCTTTGAGCAAGTAATTGTTTGATATAGTGATCTTTGATGCACATGCTTAGATGGCTTATTTATTGATCAAATTCACTTATCATGATGTTATGACTTGATATCCTTAGAGGGCGTGCTCATTTGTCTTTGCAAGACCTAGTTGGTGGATAGTGTTGGGAGAACAAGCCTAGCTTGGGCTTCCATGGGGCTACAATCCCATAGGTTGAATGCCAGGGGATGTCATGCCAGATGAGAAAGATCAAACTTGTAAGGCCTTAACGATGACTTGGATGACATAGCCCAACCCTCACTTGCCAAACGATTTTCCCATGAGGGAAAAACGTCGTATTTTTGAGCTTGATGTCATGCTTGGGGGGCTAGGGCGTGGTGGTGAGGTGCCACTCATTTGACACATGGACATTTTTAGCAGAAGAGGGTCCTCACTATGATGAGAGTGCTTATATTATTGACATGTGTCCTTTGGAGGCTTACCCATGCTTCTCCAACACTGACGACTTCCTCAAAGTGGAAAAACGTCCCCTAAAGGGGAGACATCCTTCTAAAATTAGGGTTTTCTTATGTGCAAAAGTGGATTTAAAATGAATTAATTTGTAAAAGGGGGGAATATTAGGAATGTTGACCCCTAATATTGTGTTTTACCCCTTAATTTGTGGACAAGTCACTTTGGTGACATTTGTATAAATAAGAGATCATAAGATCTCATTTTAACATAACTCTACTGCATTGTGAGAGGACTTGGTCTGGAATTTTCTCTTCACTTGGCTCTTTTTTATCTCTTGTGCACTTGTTTATGACTACATTTATGAATGGTTGATGGAGAAGTCTAGCGCTAGCCTTGGATGATGATTTCTATCTCTTGTGGTGGATTATCTTGGCATTTATCTTGATCTTGGTATGGTCTTTTAGTATTATGCTATCGTTTTTTTCAATTCAAGTATTTATTCCAGATGCTAGGTGGGAAGTATAAGGGAATACACCCCCACCATAGTCTTCATAATTTTATGCTTCATCTCATTTATTATACAAGGGTTTTCTAAGAGAAGTGTAAGGACATACACCCTCTTAGCTTAAACCCTAGCTAGAGAAACTTGACTTGGGAAGTAAAAGGGCTTACACCACCAAGGAGGTAGCTTCTCTAGCTATTTGTTTATTTGAATCCATTAACCCAATAATAAAGGCACTAGTCATATAATTTTGCATTGGAAATATAAAATCATTACATTGAGAAACACAATTTTTGATCTATTGAAAGGTTTCTTTCTTGAAGTTGATTTTGTCTCATTGAGAGGAGTCTTCCCCTGCTAGGGTGTCCCCTCTCTCCCATTAATTTGATTTCTACCCTAACCTACAGCCGTTAGGGCTGATCTAAAAATATTAGCCATAACTCCTAAACTAACCCTAGATTGGCTCCTAAATTTTGCTCACTTACTCTACTAACTAGGGCGCACCTTTTGGGATAGTTCTCGGGAATTTCTCATGGTTTATTTTGCTGCTGCATGCCATTGAATGCTACAGCCATAAGGCTCCAATTTTCTGCAGAAAATACATGTTTACAAAAACCATCTTCTCTTGCTTCTTAAGTGCCATTTTTCAGCCTATATTCATTGCTAATCTTGATGTTGATTTACTTAACTAGTTTAGATTATTGTATGCTGATTTATATGTTTTATTTGCTGATATAAACCGTTATATACTGATGCAAATTAGGTACAAAAATATTAAATTTCTGATCCAAATAACATATATCATTGCAAAGTGTCTTTTCTTGTGTCTCGGGCAGGTACAATCATCCAGAAAAGTATTATACCTATGGGGAAACGATTACTTGACCTACAAGGCATCCTTTCCCACCTTTCATTCCACTTAGAATTGACCTCTAGGGGATTCAATTCCTTTTATCTCCATCTCCATATTCATTCCCTTAGGGTCACTGGGATCGTCTCCCTAGAGTGACCTAGTCACCCTTGAAGTGCAAGACGTATATCGAGGTGACATTGGGTGTAGGATTCCCAAGTTGTAGCACTTGCTTTGTGGTTGGGTTGGGATTTTCCCAACCTACAAATTGCACTATAACATTTTGGTGCCACTTTTGGGGAAGATTTTGAATCTTCTTCGTACCCTAACGACACTTTGGTAAGCTATCCAAAATCCTTTCCCTTATCTTTCCCGACGACTCCATCCAAGGGACGTTCCCTTTCCACCCTCCTTGATGAGCTCATATTGAAGCTCATCTGGGGATTCCACCTTCCCAGAACCCACTTTTCCCTTATCCTTTTCCATCCTTTGGTGATCCTTGAGCTCATCTGGAGACTCCATTGAGATATTACCCTAAGTAATGGAACCATGGCCTCACGGGACTTACCATGGGAATTCCATATGGTTTATCCCTCCTATGACATTTAGGATATTCTTGGATATCCAAACCATTTCCCGACGGAATGGAGGGGAAATTTTCCCAAGTTTGACAGTGATCCAACTCTAGCAGTCACCCATGTCGTGAATTATATGAAGTATGCTTCTAGCTTGAATGTGATACATGAAGATGTGTTGATGAAAATATTCGTGTCTTCACTGGAATCAAGTAAAAAAGTTTAGTTTGCACAATCATGTGATCCAAAGAGTATCCCTTCTTCTACAAGGCTCATTGAAGAGTTTCGCAGGAAATATCAACCAACTACTCAAAGTTTGCAAGATTCTTTACAAGAGCTCAAACACACTCTTTGCAGAGAAGGTTTTTCAAACGATGATGAGACCATATATGAAGAAAAGATTGAAGAAGATCCCGATGAAGAAGATCCAGATGAGGCATATAATGAAGATGAAGTATATGCTCTTCCACTTAATGAGGACATCCAAACCTCTACTCCTCCTGCACATCAAGAAGAGAACATGATGGGTTATAATCTTTTGAAAAATTTGATGATGCTTTATCCCATGATCGTGGAAATGAAGAAAACTGCCAAAAGGATCTCGATAAATTTTCTCTTGTAGAAGGCCTAAATGAGACATTGCCCTCTACTATCTCTTTCAAAGAAGATGAAGTTATCTAGTCTTTTGAATAAGTAATCAACTTCTATGATGCATATGAAATCATGAAAAAACTCCCAGATAAAGTTGACGATCACATTTATGATTTCATACAGATTGGAAGATCTAGATGGGATTTGGGTTGTTTCATTTTTGATAGAGATCCTATCTACAACATTGAAGGAACATCTCAGATAAATTATACATAAAGAATTCCTTCAGAGGATTTATTTTTACAGCCAGATGGTCCATATATGTGCCAACTTGATGATATGGTTATAGATTTGTTCCATCCATTCGAGGACGACCCGACACAACTTTTTCATGATGATTTTAAACCACCATACTCAGATTTTGATAAACACTAAGTCGTGGCTGCCCAAACAAATACAAGGTCCACACTACCAAACAAAAGTACTTTCATGTTGAGACTTTAGGAAGGTATTTGCAAAAAAAGAAGAGACGTTTCCTAAGCCCAACGAAGGATTTTTTCTCTAACGCTGTGCCTTACCCCGTTTCCTCTTGTTTGGGAAATCATAGGATTTTATTTAGATCTCTTCTCCTTTCTCAGCCTTCAGGGAGTAGTGATATTATAACTGAAGATGAAGACGAGCTGTTTTCTATCTATAGTATCCCCCTTCATAGATGGATTGATCAGTCTTGCGGCTACACTTTCAGGCGGGATGATCAGGCTGATGATTTCTCTTTCCAACAATATTTCCTCTCTCCCACCCATCTTCATGAGTTTTATTTCATGATCAATTTTATGTGTGGTTATACTCAAGTTTATTATGTGTTTGAATTATCTTTGTTGTGTTATACAATTAAGAACATGGGGAGACAGTTTGATGAGATGATCAAATGGTTGCACTGGTTGTATGACTTCATCTGAAACCATCTAGCACGTGATCTTCAGGGCCCCAAGGCCCTAGGTAAGTAGGTAAGTCATTTTGATTCCCTGCATTTTCATCTTGATTTCTCATACTATTTTAGATGCATTTCATTTTCATTTTACTCTACTTGCATATTGATTTCATGCTTAGATTATAATTTATTGAAAAAAAATGTCAAAATTTTCTTTTTCTAGTTTAGTGGGTTTGGATTATTATCATATGAGAACAAGGATGAGTAGGCCATCCTACACTTGAAATTTTGATGTTTCCTTCTGGGAACAGGTATACTAGGAGATGATTCAGTTCTCATGCACTCTACGACGAGTACATGTCCCCAAGTAGGAGCTATATGTTATCCCCATTTTGTGGATAACTAAGGAGATTATGTCTCGAGGCCCTCAGGTTGCAGATATGGAGTGCCGAGAGAATACATGACCAACAATACCCTTTGCACAGATGGAAAAACCACTCACCACCATTAATGGTCACAGTTTTGCAGATGACATCCACCATATCATATGGCTTCCAAAAGGTAGTGGGCCTTGCCCCATGAGGTACAAGTCAGTGTTATGGTGAGAATCATTTCAATATTTAAGCCATTTGATTATGTTGTATCTTATATTGCTCTAGATTTCATGATATATGATTGGACATTATGCCTTTTTCCCTTCTTCATCTTGGTGGTTGACATTGTGCCCTAGTAAGTGGTCTTCCTTGGGAATGGGTTTTCTACTAGGAACTCACTTAATGGGACATCATACCATTCTCGACCATACTTACCACTTTCCATTATTATTCCCCTCCATTTCCTTATCTCTTGGGATTTTAGGGTGTATTGACCCAAGAAGGGGTTGTCCCTCTTTCTATGGGAAGAATGGGATGAAGGCCCAGAGGGGTTGAAGTTGGGTAAAATAAAAAATCCTTGAAATAAACCTTCCAAATGCTTCACCCAGGGATCACCCAAGAAAGCAATGAAACACTTATCTTTAAGAAAGGGGACCCACAATATAATAAATAATTCTTAAAAGGTTAGTTGAAGGATAGGAGGTCTCATCACGAGCCGACCTATCACGTCCATGAATATATAGTGGTATGACATTACCATCATCTGGTCACCAAACTAGGGTAATGACTGTCAGTTTCATGGCTGAGAGAAAGGGGGTCTCATCAAGAGCCAACCTTCTCATTTCCACTAGGTGTTTGTGGGTGACATTTCCATCATTTGGTGACCACGCCAAGGAAGTGACCTTCAATTTATCCTTATGCTATATTGAAAGAAAATACAAAGAAAGAAAGATAAAAGGAAAATGATGGGCTTGGAAAAAGTGCATTGCAGACGAAGGTACCACACACCCTCTACAAATACACCCGTGAATGAGACACTATGACTGCTTGTATGTCATGATCCCTATGCCCATTGAGTCTTGACCCCAACCACTTCATCCAATTTACATGGCTTAGAGAGGGATCTCTTGGAAGCTCTCCTTGACCTAGGGAAATATCTACCGAATAGGACACCTCGTCAACCCTACCATATTCAATATTGACAAGTCACATCATTTCTTTGAGCAATTAATTGTTTGATATAGTGATATTTGATGCACATACTTAGATGGGTTATTTATTGATTGGATTCACTTATCATGATGTTGTGACTTTAGATCCTTTGAGGGCGTGTTCATTTGTCTTTGTAGGACCTAGTTGGTGGATAGTTTTGGGAGAAAAATCTTAGCTTGGGCTTCTATGGGGCTACAAGCCCATAGGTTGGATGCTAGGGGTCATCATGCCAGATGAGAGAGATCAAAATTGGAAGGCCTTGATGATGACTTGGACGACATAACCCAACCCTCACTTTCCAAACGATTTACCCAGGAGGGGAAAAACATCCTATTGTTGAGCTTGACGTCATGCTAGGGGGACTAGGGCATGGTGGTGAGGTGCCACGCATTTGACACATGGAAATTTTGAGGAGAAGAGGGTATTCCCCATGATGATAGTGATTAGGTGCTTGACATGTGGCCTTTGGAGGCTTACCCATGCTTCTCCAACACCAATGACTTACTCAAAGTGGAAAAACATTCTTTAAAGGGGAGACATCCTTCTAAAATTAGGATTTTATTATGTGCAAAAGTGGATTTTAAATGAATTACTTTGTAAGAGGTTGGAATATTAGGGTTCTTTACCCCTAATATTGTGTTTTACCCCTTAATTTGTGGACAATTCACCTTGGTGACATTTGTACAAAATATCTCATTTTAACATAACTCTCCCTCATTGTGAGAGGACTTGGTCTGAAATTTTCATTCACTTGGCTCTTTTTATCTCTTGTGCACTTGTTTATGACTACATTGATTAATGGTTGATGGATAAGTCTAGCGCTAGCCTTGGATGATGTTTTCTATCTCTTGTGGTGGATTATCTTGGCATTTTTCTTGATCTTGGTATGGTATTTTACTATTTTACTATCATTTTTTTCAAGTGAACTATTGTTATTCTAGGTGGGAAGTATAAGGACATACACCCCTACCATAGTCTTCATCATTTTATGCTTCATCTCATTGATTATACAAGAGTTTTCCAAGAGAAGTATAAGAGCATACACCCTCTTAGATTAAAACCTAGATAGAGAAACTTTCCTTGGGGGTCCTAGGGGGGACAAGATTTCCCCCCAGGTTACATGAAGCATTCGACTCCATGGAAACACCTCGTTTTTTTTTTGGGCAATTTTTTTTTTTTTTTAATATTTTAGCATTTTTCACTATTTTTAGCGGTTTTCAAAATTAATCTCAGATTAAGGGATTAGGGTTTTGGAAGCTACGAAATACCTAAAATATTGTATATATATTGTATTGTGAATGGTGAGATTAATACAATGAAGAGTTGAGAGGTGCGACACCAAGGAAGGATGGTTTTCTCTCAGTTAAGGGTTTCTAGTGTAAATAACTGTGTACTATGTGTATGAGCCATTGATTACTTTTCATTTTTGTAATGATCCAAATGCTCAAAATATCATAAAATAACAGAAGTACACACCATGTACAAAATGTCAATGTGGAGCACAAATCCAAGATACATAAGTTACAGAATAACTCCTTAAAGAATAGGGGAACCCCCTCCAAATAACCAAACACCATTCATACTTCCCTATTCCCTCCAATAATGAATACATGATCTCTTATATATAGCTGTTCACACTTGCACATGAGGCCCCTTTAACACTAGGCCAACCCTATTACATATGTATTTACACATTACATGTACATTTAAGCCCATATATGCCCCCCTTGGGATAATATCATATACATTTATCCATATATATTCCACCCTTGGGTCATAACATAGTACCCTCCAAAAATATTTGTCCTCAAAGCTTCACATTTAAAGGATTTACATGTGATGAAACCAAGTAATATGATTTTCTTATGTTCCTACTTTCTTCATTCCATTGTTGATGATCTATCCATCCAAAATCAATTCTTTTCGGTCTTAATCCTTGGTGTCTAGTTGTTGCATGATTTTCTTTCCTTTGATTCCATGTATTTTTGTTGAAACTTCTCCAATTTGTACTGGTTGTTGGTCTTTGATTATAGCTTGTTGAAGAGTAGTTTGGTGATGCCTTGTTCCATGAATATTGATAAATATTATATCTTCTTCCTTCATAATGTTGACATCATCCTTCTTGTCTTCCTTGAAATGTTTCTTGGTAATGAGGGTGTCGATACCGTTTCACATTTGATGGTTTTTCTTCACTCTTCACATACATTTCATCTACCTTATTTTCATAGACAATGACATCCTCTATCATCTTTGCCTGGTCCTTGATTACTCTAGCCTTGGAGATAATACCATCATATTTGGCCGACCCTATTACATATGTATTTACACATTACATGTACATTTAAGCCCATATATGCCCCCCCTTGGGATAATATCATATACATTTATCCATATATATTCCACCCYTGGGTCMTAACATAGTACCCTCCTTCAAAAATMTTTGTCCTCAAAGCTTCACATWTAAAGGATTTACATGTGATGAAACCAAGTAATATGATTTTCTTATGTTCCTACTTTCTTCATTCCATTGTTGATGATCTATCCATCCAAAATCAATTCTTTTCGGTCTTAATCCTTGGTGTCTAGTTGTTGCATGATTTTCTTTCCTTTGATTCCATGTATTTTTGTTGAAACTTCTCCAATTTGCACTGGTTGTTGGTCTCTGATTATAGCTTGTTGAAGAGTAGTTTGGTGATGCCTTGTTCCATGAATATTGACAAATATTATATCTTCTTCCTTCATAATGTTGATATCATCCTTCTTGTCTTCCTTGAAATGTTTCTTGGTAATGAGGGTGTCGATACCGTTTCACATTTGATGGTTTTTCTTCACTCTTCACATACATTTCATCTACCTTATTTTCATAGACAATGACATCCTCTATCATCTTTGCCTGGTCCTTGATTACTCTAGCCTTGGAGATAATACCATCATATTTGGCATGTACATCCTCTATATGGAGTTCAACTTCTTCAAGTATCTTTCGTTGACCTTCTTGAATATTGTGTTATTTCTCCTGTTGAAGCTGCAAGGTGACCCCATCTATCAAATTCTGACATCCTTCTTCAATTGTGGCTTTCATTTCTGACTTTACCTCATCCATATTTAAGGATTCCTCAACCTTCTTGCAAATTTCCTCTTGCGGTCTTTTGGTAGATTCTTCATCCAAGATTCTTCTTTCTTCTTTATTTTGACAATTCTTCTTTTATTCTCTCAATATATTAACCCCATCCAATAGTTTTTTATTATGGCTTCATAATCTACATATCTCTTCATCTTTCTTTTTCAAATCTTCTCTTGATTCATATTTTTCCCACTTGCCTTTGGTAGTATTTTATTGCTTTAGGTTCTTAACCTCCTTAATGAGTGATTCATTAAGGGATAATATCTTAGATATCTCCTCACCCTTCTTATTAATCTCTTCCTTTGATTATTTTAATTCACCTTGAATTCTATACATTTCCTCCATTTTGGTATCCCTAAACCAATTATTTGAGAATAATTTTTCAAATTATTCCCATGTGGAGTGGAGTCTAGTATCTTCATCAAGACTTCTCCACCATTTATGAGCTCCACCTAAAAAATAAAATATAACCCACAAGGACTTATACCAATCCTTATACAATATTCCTTTACCATCCTCAACCATTCCCTGGGACTGATTTCATCTTTATCTTCATCTCCACTAAAGTTAGGTATTGTCATTGATTCTTAATTGAGGTCTAACCCCAATCCTTGAATTCCAAAATATGTATATTAAGGATAAATGTCTCAAATAGTTATAATCCTTTTTCCAATACAGTATTATAGGTTTGATCTTTCCAACGTATTTTGAATCAGCTCAATCGAACATTCCAATAAAAATTATGATATTTTTAAGTCAACATACCTTGGAAACCTTGATTTGGAGTCTGTCTTCTTGACCTACCTTACTTCTGATGTATCTCTGCAATTTTGGCCCTTCTTAGTATGAAATTGCGACCTATATTAATCTGAAATTTATTCTCTGCAATGCCATAGGTCTAACCAAAACTGGATGTTCCAAGTTGAAGTTATGGTAACTTCCCCACGCCTGACCTTGATAATGTCTCTGAATAAATTCCAAGTTTCAAGGTCTGAAACATCACATAAATTTTTTTATAGCGAAAATTTCGAGATGACTAAATTCAGGATGATTCGAGAACCTGAGCTTGCACAGGCTATATCGCCAAAAGTATAAATCCTCAAGAGATTAAATTTTAAACCTAGTACCTTGATTTGTATGATAAATATCCTCCAAGGATTTCCTTCTAAAACATCGTATAAAAAAATTTATAGTGAAAATTCCAAGCTGTCTTAGATGCAGTAGCTAAACCCCAAGACCTTGAGCTCTGATACCAAATGTAATGATCCAAATGCTCAAAATATCATAAAATAACAGAATTACACACCATGTACAAAATTTCAACGTGGAGAAAAAATCCAAGATATATAAGCTACACAATAACTCCTTAAAGAATAGGAGAACCCCCTCCAAATAACCAAATACCATTCATACTTCCCTATTCCTTCCAATAATGAATACATGATCTCTTATATATAGCTATTCACACTTGCACATGATGCCCCTTTATCAATAGGACGACCCTATTACATATGTATTTACACATTACATGTACATTTAAGCCCACATATGCCCCCTTTGGGGTCATATCATATGAATTTAGCGATATATATTCCCTCCTTAGGTCATAACAATTTTTCTTAAGAATCTATATGCATTGCTTTACTTCATAGGTTTAAAACTTACATGTGGTATAAAAGCACATTTTTGGCTTCAGGGGGATGCCTTTGTTTTTGAGGGTTTGGATCGGCCTTGATAGATCAAGTTTATCATAGGTCTTTGATAAACCTGGCTTCAACAGAAGCCTTGCAATTGTGATTCGTGTGTTGGAAGATAATGCCAAACAATTCTAGAATCAAGATTGAGAAGTTCAAAGGTTAAAAATTTGAGCTATGGAAACTCAAGATGGAGGACCTTTTTCTAGACAAAGAACAATGGATCACTGTGGATCCTGGTACATAACCTATTGGTACACAAACTACTAGTACACAATCTACTGGTACACAAAATACTAGTACTCAATCTACTGGTATGTCAAAAGAAGATTGGAAGAAGATGGATAGAAGAGAAAGGAGTACGATTCGACTTTGCTTGGAATATTCACTATTAATAAATGTGTCAGGAGAATCTACAACCAAGGAACTATGGGAAAATTTAGGGAGTTTGTATCAGTCAAATTCCATGGTGAAAAAGTTGTTTCTTAGAAAGAAGTTGTATCATCTTAGGATGGAAGATGGAGATTATGTGAGAGAGCATCTAAATTCCTTCAATACTCCGGTAAGTTAGCTTGTATATGTTAATATTAGGATTGCAGAAGAATATAAGTGTGTTACTTTGTTATGTTCCTTTCCATATTCCCGATATAATCTAGTTGTAGCAATTGGTAGTACCACTCAATCTGCATTGAATTATGAGGATGTAGTTTCATCCTTGTTATCAGAAGAGATGAGGTGGAAAAGTATGGATAGTCATAACACATATTCTTTATTTGTAAGAGGTCGTCCCAAATATAGGAACACAAATAAGTCTTTAGGGGGGGGGGATATAAATATAAAGGTAGATCAAAATCCCCAGGAAAATATTTGAGGAAATACTGGAAATGTGGTAAATTTGGGAATTATAATAAATATTGTAGGTCTAAGAATGTTGATAAAGCAAAGTGATCTAAGGATGCCTCTTCCACAGAAGTGAAAACCTCCACATAAGAAAGAGGTGATGTTTACCTAGAATCTACAGATACACATGCAAATTGTGATGTATGGTTGATCGACTCAGGTGCATCATTTCATATGAATCTTGTAACACCCTGATTTTTGATCCCTATGAACTAGAATGCATTATGTAAATATGAATTAGGATGGTGAGTCGATAAAGTTGGAAAGGGGATAGAGTGAATAGAAATGTAATACATCTATATATATTAATAAAATACATCGCTGACTGCAAGATGAACAAGGACAAAAGAGATAGGGGGATATCATTCCATGAGAGGTGGGGGATTAAGAGACTAAGTCTTTTATTATAGTTTATTTACCCATTTTGGTTTTAATTGAGAAAAGGGGTTACATGAGCTTCTTGGGGGAGGTAGTGTGGTTCTTTTTTCTTGTAATTATGTAAAACCTACCTGTGGGATGTTTGGTTAGTTTTCTTTGTTCTTGGTTAATCATTTCCTTGGGATTCTTCCTCATTCACTCTTGCTAATTTGTATGCTCTAGGGATGAAGTGTCATCACAAGAGCATCTAAATGGTCGTCGCAAGAGAGAGAAACTATGATGATCATCGTAAGAACGACGACCTAGGGAGCTCGTCGCTAGAGGGACGACATAGGGTGCTCGTCGCAAGAGAGATGACCAAAGTAGTTCTTGCAATGAACTATTCATGGATAAGGCATCGCCGATGGTAATGATAGTTCGTCTCTCTTGTGATGACCCGAGTAGTTCTTACGACGAACTATCAATACTACCGACGATATTATTCCTTGCAAGAGAGACGACCATAATAGTTTTTGTGACAAACTATTCATTGCAAGATCGACGATAGTTGCGACGAACTATCAATACTATAAATGATATTATTCATCGCAAGAGCGATGAAATATATCTATTTGAAAAAAAAAATAATAAATATTAATGCAAGAGAGTGCCTTTGTGGGTTATCAATTACAGTATCTCCATAACATATGGGTCAGTAAATATTCCTATTATTTACTTAATACATCTTTCATACTCTTTTATGTGAAGGGTTGTAATATAGAATGGGTTCATTCATTTTTAAATGTGAGTATTGTTTGATTTTATGTCATGCAAATTTTGCAAACCTTTGAAAGAAAATTTGGTGAGAGCACACAATTAGCAAGGAATATCCATGATAACATAGTTTAGAGATGAATTTCTTATTAGAAATGGGATACATGATTTGTAATTTCCTACTGTAAGTTTTTAAACCAACTCAATTACGAAGATATCAACTCCAATGGAGTTGTATCCTAATATTTTCTAGTATTTTATTTGATTTCCAAATTACCAATATCTTTATTAAGATAGCTATATGTACAACTTGTAAGCCTTACAAAATTGGGAAATAATATATGGAAATATACATTTTGGTGCATGTATAAGCACAATCAACAACTATATTGATTTGTGATCATTGTTTAACAATGGACACACAAATGAAAGAACAAATTGGGCTAAACTAGAAGAAAAATGCAATATTAATGAAAGAACTCCTTAGCATTGAGAAATTCATATAAAATTATAAAAAAAAGTGCAGAATCTTGAACTAGAACATGTATTTTTTAGGAGATATAAGTTGTTGTTCTAGACTAACAATTTGCTTGTTCTATGCATGTTATTGGTCAAGCTTTTGCAATTTTTTTTTTTTT
>JASDQU010102284.1:18313-42150 GCA_032191745.1 Picea mariana
GATGGGTTTAGTGCTCGGGTATGTCTTAATTTTGTGTACAACAATATCGGGATCAATACCAAGCATCTCTTCATAGCTCCATGTGAAGACGTCACGAAACTTTTGAAAAAGGGATTTATACGTGATGACTTCATCAGTGGAACACGAAGCTCCGATGTGCACATTTTTGACAACGCCAGGTTTAGTGGATATGTCGAGGGGAATCATGGGTGAAATATTACTTAAGTTCCCTTAGTATAACACATCGTGTGTGGACTCAGGAATGGAAGAAATGACGACAACGGTCGATGAAGTCGAAATCTGTTGGTAACTGTCGAGGGTGTGTTGTTCTAGGAAGAGAATGGAACGATGATGTCCATCGTCCCAAGGAGTGTCCTCCATAGACATAACCGACATAATCATCTCATCTGTGGGAAAAATCATGTGGAAAGTATTAGGAGATGAATCGCCAAGAGAGATGGATCTAGGGGGATTAGTTCATGTCCGTATCTACTAATTTACCCATTAACAAAATTGTCAGGTCTTCTACTATACTGTAGTTATGGGCAGCACACACACGAGGATTGAAAGCAGACTTTTGAACCATGCCCTTGGGAGGAGGGTGAAGGAATGTATCGGGGTTCGATCGTTCAAGATGAAGAGGACCATTGGAAGGTGGAGCCAAGGGAGATTTTTGAACTAATGAAGGTGGTATATCGTCAACTTTCTCCTTGGAGGAAGGGTAATATTTGGCATGAGTGGTAAGTGTGATGTCATTCTTCTTTGAATCACCATTACACATAAGTACATAGGAGGTGGTGGAGGAAGAAGGTTGATCATGGATGACAAATTGATCCTGTTGTTGAGAAGGGAAGTGTTGAGACAAGATGGTAGGGGTAGGAGGTTTTTGGGTCCCTTGGAGGAACTTCATGACCTCATCATGTCTCGGAAAATCCTTCGTGTAGTGATCATCACCACATATAAGGAAAGGATATCGAGGTTTGTGTTTATCCTTATCTTCAGCAGGTTGTGTCTTGGCCTTATCGGATTGCGGGTTTTTATTCTTATCCTCCTTATTCCTACCCTTCCCTTTTTTAGATTTATTCTTACCGGTAGGAGTCGATTGAATGACGTTCACTTCTGAAGTTTTACCGGTGGGAGGGGTGGGCGTCGGAGAAGTTTGAACATTAGAAGCATGGGATTTGGGCATGGTGTGAGAGGTCTGTGCAGATTGAATTTGAGCATGGAAATTACCTATCACACCATCAATGGCATGAGAAGTTGTTGGGGTCGTTGAGGTGGTCGTGGTAGAAGGACGAGGTGCATTAGGAAGCAGATCATAAATAGTACCCATTTGTGAATAAACGAGATCGAGATAATGGGCACAAATGATCGCATGTTCTTCTGTGACAACTCCGACCATAGCAATGTCTTTAGATATGTCATTCACGAACGATTTCATGAACCATTCTTCCAATAACTGATCGGGAAGATCGAGTTTGATTAGACATCGTCTTCATCTCCACTCATGAATGTGATCAGAGATATGAGTGGCTTTACTTTGCTTGAAAAAACTCAAAATCTTGGTTCCCATTTCATAACGTATTGGCAACTAGTAGTGAGTGAGGAAATCCATAGCTAGGGTGTTGAAATCGGTGAAGAAGCCTCATGGTAATTCTATATACCACTTTGCAGCTGAACCCAAGAGAGTTCGTTGAAAAAGGCGTAATCGAATGGAGTCATCCATCAAAGAGTTGGATGAACACCAAAGGTGGAAATTCATTACATGATTGTTCAGATCCTCTCTTGGTTACCATCGAACTTAGGAATGTCGGATGGGAGTTTGGACGGTATGACAGGCCAATGAGGAGAGTGACGAATAGGGTCATTCAAAATTCTAGACATATTGGGGAGGTCCAAAGTGGCCAAAAAGGGTACCTGTCTATTCACGTGAGCGTACTAGTGACTTTGGGGAGGAAGTCTCGTCGGTATACCAGTAGGACCGTAAGCAGTTTGCATATAATGCAAAGATCCGGGCAGAGTCGATTGTTGGTGTGGAGGCATGTAGCCCGTGGGGTTGGGTTGGTTAGGGATGTTCCCTTGGAAAGGATTATTGGACTGAAAATTCGGGCCCCAAGTGGGATTCAAGGAACTCGGATATGGTTGACCATAGTTCGGGGGTACCGAAACAATGGTTTGAGAAGGTTGTCCCCCAGAGGGTTGTGGGTTAGCTTGAAGGTTCCATAGGTGAGCTAACAAGTTTGATGCGTTCGGTCCAGATTGTGAATTATAAGTTCCAACCTGAGGATGTCCTCCATAAGGGGGAGGTGTCCCAATTTGAGCATGACCCCTAGATTGAGGCTTCCCCCTAGCATATGATTGCCCCCTAGCGGGAATATGATAACCGAAAGTGAATAGATGATGAGTGCTACCAATTGGATTGGAGCCACTAGGGCCAGATCCACCATGAAGAGGTGGATAAGACCCTCCGGAGAGGACTTCGGAAGGCATGGGAACATAACCAGTAGAGGTATTATGCCCAAGTGGTACTCTGGATGGAATTTGGGTATGGATGGAAGCAGAAGGATTCAAAGTGTGATACCCAAGAGGAAGAGAAGGGGTAGGTCTAGCGGAACATGGTGTACCAATGAGAGCATGGTTAACCACTATATTCATGGAAGGAACAGTCGTATCACGAGGAAGAATTGTAGAGTGGGCCATTTGACAAGGGATGGTTGAACTAGGGCTAACTGAATGGGCTTCTGAGCCAACAAAGAGATAGGCAGTTGTACTGGCAAAATGACCTAGGGAGACTGTGAGGATGGCGGACGTCTCGGGTAGATCAGGGATGGTGGGTATATCTGCTTCTGTCCTTGAACCATAAAGGTCTCGTACTGTACGAGGTGGGATTATAACTATGTCAGTAGTCCAAAAAGGATCATCATATCCAAAAGGTCCGGTTAGAGTTCCAGAAGAAACAACAACAAGTTCCCCGACAGAATTCATTCGGAGAAAATGTCTTTCATATCCAGGAGGGACGCGGAAAGATTCCATAGAATCGGAAATAATTTGGAAATTTTCCAAAGAGGCCGAACCTTCCTCTTGTGCTACATTGGTATCATGGACTTCACTCTATTGAGGATATCCCTCTGACGTGTGAGGGGGTATAGGGGTAGAATCTTCCATGTTTTTCGGTGGAAGTCCCTGTACCCTGCGTGAATGACAGGGAGGGTCTATGTTGGCGAAACCAAAAAATCTATGGATAAAATCTATGGCCAACTAAGTAAACAAACATCATGCACTAGTAAAATCTAGGAATAAAAACCAAGCAAACAAAACCTTCCTATTTTTAAGTCACTATTTGGTGATGAAATCCAACGTCGTGGAGTTGAGACAAGAAGGGGTTGGGCTAGGGTGGAAAAGTTACTTTGACAACTTGCTTAACAGACTTACATCCTGGTGCAAGCTCCCACACATAATCATGGGTATACCCTCCAAGGAGCCCGAGTGAGTCTAGCCAATGTCAATTCCAGGTACCATGGAGACTTGCCCCTCCATAGTCACCTTGTGTAAGACCCTAAGAAGATAGGCTACTACAGTTACCATGAACAACAACGATGCCTGGGGGGAACAGTCGACAGTACAGTCCACACGCAAGGGCAGTGTATCAAGCCCAAAATCAACTTGAGAGGCTTCCACTCATCATTGTGGGTATACCTTCAAGTGACCCCCATAATACATGCAATATCTACACTGATACCAACAAAGCAGGGTGAGTGACTCTGCCAATATCAATGGGACCTCAGGTTTGACCCTTGTGTGAGAAGGGCTTCCTAGGAAAAAATGTTGCAAATGGATTTGGACACTCCCTATCACAAGATACTATTGTGTGTTTTGTACTTTGAAGAGTGTGTCTCACTGCCTATTCCAAATCCCTATCCTATCTAATGTTGGTGTAAAAGAGCCCTAGAAAAAGTTACTAGTTGAATTTTAGAGTTTCACAATAATATTAAAGGTTGTTGTTACTCAAGAGGGAGACGAGAATGAAACCAATGTTATGTGAGACTTTGACCCAATAACATGTAAATAGAAATGAATGATGCAAACTTTCGTTCGATGAATTCTATCTATAGTAGGGAGAAAGATCTTTTCTGGAACAATGCAAACTACGATGTACAATTCCCTTTTTTGAATGTAGTACCAAACAATCATTAACAATGTAATTTCACTATTCGTTCTCTTTCAATATTTCAAATGCCAATATTTTTTGAATAAATGATTGCTTAAAAGACTAAAAATACTTTAATTTTTTTTTTTAGAAACCAAAAATAGGGATGGAACTAAAAAAGGATAAGAAACCAATGAAAATAAAACACTCAACAAACACCCAAATCGATCTTTCAATGGAGATAAAAATAAAAATTGACAAGAAAATGTCTCTTCAAATATGAACAAGAAATGTTTTTCTAATCATTAAACAATCCAGAAGATGCAACCAACTTACAAATCCAAACCCAAAACAAAATCTTTGATCGAGCAAGCACTCAAACGCAAGTCTAGAGATTATATCCTTGTCGATAAAAACAAAGATCGAAAAAAGATCAAAAGAGAGGCGTTCGATCTCCGAAATCAATCAAGATCAAGTTGAAACAATCAGAAGCAGTCAATAAATGGTATTAAAAACCCTTTTCCAGCTGACTGAAGAAAAAAATGGGCGATAGTAGAGGTCAAGACCCAATCCAAAAAGTTTTCAAACATCGTCGCAGGCAAGCAGTATAACACAGTGCGGAAATGAGTGGTTTCCGAAGGCCAATAATGATGCAGGTTGTGGAAATCCTGCACTGAAACATACCACTAGGGTGTGGAAATAGAAGGTTTTTGCGAAATACCTATAAGGTGTAGTGCGAAAATCTTTCACAAAAAAGAAAAAAATTCAAAAAGGACAAAGGGTCTTAGGAAAATTTTAAATCCTGTGAGTCTAATTGGATCTCCCACGAACTCAGAGACTGAAACAGAATGTAAAAAATAGGCTATGAGAAAATGGCCAACAAAAACCACAATCAAGTTGTACTTCCCCAGCGGAGTCACCAATTTTGTTAACGGGTAAATTGGTAGATGCGGACATGAACTAATCCCCCTAGATCCACCTAGATCTAGAACAAAACAAGATGGAACAAGATGCTTTCCCTAGGTTACAATCATTGAATTTAACTACCAAATAAGGAATAGATAACATGCCTTATGAATCACTTCCTTATGTCTTTATTGATCCATCCTTACTTTGATGTTCCTATGAGATCAGATATGCAATAACACAAATCAACCAACGTGAACCAAGCAATACTGAAATTCAATGATGACCTAAACATGTGATCAAGGAGTCATGTAATAAAACATCAATCATTTCTATGGGAAAGAGACGTGCCACCGTATTATATTAATAAAAGGTAGAAGATACAACCGAATCACCTTGATGTCGCAAGTTCCCTTTCAGTGGCCCTTTGTTCTAACACACACATACATTTTCTCTGACATTTGTATGAATACTTTTCACAAAATCTTGATGAATGAATGTAGACCTCAAGCATCACTTGAAATAGGATTCTTCATACAGTCTTCAGCCTATTCTTTCTTCAGTCTCTATGCTTCTTTATGATTGTACCTCTAACCTTTTCCATGAGAAGCCTATCATTATATAGGAGAATCTGAAGTGGTTAAAGAGATGAGGATGATCCCATCAAAACAGAGAATTCAGTAGGATCGTAACCATACAGGCGCCACCTCATATTTCCAGAAGATTCCACTTCTAGAAGCTGCAAGAACTTCTTTCCTCTTTTAGTTTTAAAGTGCCTCTGTGACTTGCCTATATAGCATCTTGCAGAAATCCCACGGGCTAGCTATAGTGCAACCTGCGAAAATCAGGGATTTCCGCACTGTGTAAAGGGAGCAGCCCGCGACGGCCTTCCAAAAATGCATTTTGCAAGGGTGGAAAGAGGTTGTTTTTCTCAGGCAAAATATCATGTTGGGAACTTGAACACATGTTTATGTAATCATCATTAGGGTGAACAAAATAATGTGTAACACTCATTCTAATCTGATGATATCTTCTTTTCAAATCAATTTTTGAAAAAAACTTTGCTCCACTCAAGAAATCCATCAAGTCATCCATTCTGGGTAAAGGAAATCTATACCTGATGGTGATTTTGTTTATAGCCCTCGAGTCTGTACACATTATCCATCCACCATCCTTATTTGGAATTAACATTGTTGGTACAGCACATGGACTCAAGATTTCTTTGATCAACCCCTTGTCCATCAAATCCTGGACTTGCTTTTTGACCTCTTCATTCTCCTACAACATCAATCTATATGCTTCTTTGTTTGGTAAACTCACCCCTGGTATAAGGTCAATGTGATGGCTTATACTTCTGATGGGCGACAACAAATAAGGTAAATCGTCCACCACTATATCAGTGAACTTCTCCAGTAGTTCTTGAATTTCCTCAGGTAGATCATCTATTGAGGTATTGGTCAAAATGACTCTATGTTTCCTCACCACAGCAAGCTGCATTTCTTCACCTTTCCTGACTTCATCCAGAAGTTCCTTCCCACTCATGCGAAGTATAGTATTGTTTGTTTCTTTTTTCACCTTCTTGTCTTCAATTGGCAGCAACATATGTGTCCTACCATTCTTCTCCAAGGTATAGGTGTTCTTTATTCCATCATGACTAACATTTCTGTCATATTTCCACGGTATCCCCAACAAAATATGACACACATCCATGGGAATAACATCACATTAAATCTCATCTCTGTATCCCCTTATCTTAAACTCAACTAAACATTGTTTAGTGACTATTACCTGATGTCCCTTTTGCAACAATGAAACTTTATATGGGCTTGGATGTGCGACTGTCTCCAATTCCATCTTCTCCACCATCTTTGTGTATATTAGATTATTTGTTCTTCCACTATCCACTATCACCTTGCATACCCTATCATTGGTCTTGCAAGCAATTCTAAATAGATTATTTCTCTAGACTAGATTCTCCATCTCTTTCTCTGGATTCAAGAGAATTTTCCTCATCATTAAGGATTTTCTGCCCTCTGCATCTTCTGCCTGAACATTTCACCTTTGTGCTTCTGAAATGTGAGATTCACCTCCTGCATCTATTTTTCTATTTGTACATTCAAAATATTTGTGACTGACCTTTCCGTAGAAAAAGCACTTTATTTCACCTCCTATGCCCCTTCCTCTTCCTCTAGCACGAGGAAAAGTGTTCATGTCGGCATATTGTCTTCCTTGTGAACTTCCTCCCCTCTCTGGGTGATTATGAGGTTTTTTTTCTTCATCCTTGGGATTTTATACTCTATCCTAGGAAATTTCTTGGCCTCTTCTATGACTTCTACCTCTTCCCCTTTGACCTTTCTTTCGAGCCAATTTCTCTTCAGCTTTCAAAGTGATCTGATAAGAATCTTCCACATTTCTAATTGTCACCATGCTCATATCTTCTTGAATTTCATATCTCTAGCCATTCATGTATCTGGCGACCTTTTCATCATCACTCTCGTGATGACCTTCTCTGATTTTGATCCTGTAAAATTCCTCTATGTATTCTTTCACTGTCATCCCCTTCTATCTAAAATTATGCATTCTTCGAAACATATTAACTTGGTAATCTCTAGGTATAAATTTGGCTTTCATCTTAGAGACCATCCTCTCCCAACTTTTGATTCTTTGTTTTCCTTTGCAATGTCTGTCAGCCTACAGTTCATCCCACCACAATGTTTCATGCCCCTTCAATCTAGTGACAACATGTTTTACTTTCTTATCTTCTTTGATATCTTCATAGTTGAAGTATTTGTCTAGATCTCTAAACCAATCTAGCAGCTCTTCAACGTCCAAGTTTCCTTCATACATCGGGGTATCCATCTTTTCTTTGGCACCTATCCTTGCAACAACTTTGAATAGAGATTCTTCCACAACATCTTCGACTACAACTTCTTCTTCATCTCCAACCTCATTTTCACTTTCAACTTCATTGACATCTCCCATATCAGTAGCTCGTTTCTGCGTTGTCTCTATAGCATCCAATCGAGCACGAAGTTCTCTCATTTCCCTTTCCACGGTTGGATCGGGTAAAATTCTTTCTTAACGTTTTCTTGGTGGCATTGTTTCAATCTGTCCACGAAGGATTCAAACCACAACTCTCCTTTGTCTTCCCTCTATAGAAAACAAAAGTTGTTAGCTAGGCTCTAATACCACCTAATGCAGACCCCTACCTCAGCAGGGTCCACTGACCTCCCGACTTATGGATCTTCAACACCCTTGAGCTGAAATGGCTCTCTGATCCCCACTAGAATCTCCAAAAACRTACAACCACAAGTCCTTCTTAGGAGTTACACCCATGCAAACAAGCCCTAGGTGTGAACCTCCACCCCTCGTGACCACCAACGTGACCTCAACCTYAGCCCCAAAGGGCGTGTCACTATTTCTCATATCGGGGGTTTGAGTTACTAGGCACCCCAACTCCTCCAGGTCCCGAAGTCTTGAAATGAGATAATGGTCCTTAGTTCCTCCCTTATCTCTCCTTTGATGTAACCCTTAGCTGCGACCTGGGGCCCAACCTACGAGCGTGTCAGAATTTTGCGTATTGGGGAATTGTGATGTGACTTATCTCCCTTCACCCGATAGTTAAAATCGCGATATTCCTTTTCCACAGATCAATGGTGCAGATTATTCTCGAAATCAATGATCCAGATCACGTCGGGATTTCACATGTCGCAACTTCTGGGTAGTTGTTCCTTCATGCTCCCGATTCCCAAAATGTCGAAACTTTAAAACTCTAGATCAGAAAATCTTGTTGATCCCAATATGACAACTCCTATCCCTCTTAATCTTGCAATGTTAAAGGACTCTTGACCCTAACCTTTCTGCTGATCTGCTAGATCCAACGGTTCATGGAATTTTGGTATTTCTCCCTCTGAGAAATTCCACCGTTCGTTCAGACTTTCAATGACTCTCAGTCAAAGATCTTAGTGTCAACTTTTGTGAGCTTAACTTATGCGAGGTGACCTCTACCCTCATCTTTCCTTGGAATTATTTGAAGCCTCTATCCTTCCTGAGCTTACCTTCTGCTGCAAACTCAAAATTTCTAAGGGACTCTTGCACACATTCCTTGCGGCATTCACAATAAACTTTGGTTATTAAATGACTTCAATCTCCTCACTCTCTTTGTGATGGAATTTCTTCAACCTCTCACCAAGGTTGGTAAGGCCTAAGACTTCTCCCTTA
Source organism: Picea mariana (assembly GCA_032191745.1). Taxonomy (NCBI): domain Eukaryota; kingdom Viridiplantae; phylum Streptophyta; class Pinopsida; order Pinales; family Pinaceae; genus Picea; species Picea mariana. The sequence continues at coordinate 27,588 of JASDQU010102284.1, forward strand.
GCCTGCGCACACCTTGCATGGCTCTGTGCTACACTTTCACTTCCGTGGGTATAAGAACAACCCTATCACTCCTAAGCTTTTCTGAGGTAAAAATCAGAATATCGTCACACACTCCTTGCAGACCTTCACTACACTCCTTGTGGGAATTCTCAGGATGAGTAGAAAGTATATATATACTCTCCCTCTCTCATAGACTTCATATATTCAACATGAAATCATACATAAAGCATTGGAACAAACGCATAATAGAGAATATAAACAAACTATAAGAATACCATTCAATAGATGCAAATAGTAACCATGACAAGGCCATGAAATTGAGTCAAATAATTCTTATATTAACTCAAGTGCTTATGTACATGGATTCAATAGCAACAACTATATGCTCATAAAAGTTCTACAAATTTGTTCTTCTCTACTCTCTCCTATGCTCTCTTACTCTACATCTTACAAAGAGAATCATAATACATTACAATACATACAAGGGAGATTTCTAGAGTTTTACCTCCTACAGTCTAAGCTATCTTATCAAATTAAAATCTCTACAACTACTTTACTTTTATTACATTAAATGCCTCCAACCGACAGATGAGAGAAAACGCTCAAGATCTGCGTTACAATCTCCAAACCATAAAAGCAAACATATCTTTCCAGATATCGCATTAATGTTCCATCTTTCAAAATTCAAAATGTCTTTAAAATGAACGCAGGTGCATATCAAACTGTCTTCTGCTTGCGCCTGCTTGTGATGCTTCTGCATCATATATAACATCATCAGGAGTAACTGCAACTTCCTTGTTAGGTTCTACAATTCTAGGAGCTACAGGTTCTTCTTCATAGACTTATTCTAATTGGAATTTCCTCGATCTATTGAAATATGCATCTTCATCAAAGGTAACATCTCGGCTTATATCAATCTGAAGGTAACCTAAGATGTAGATTCTAAAGGCCTTAGATAACTCACAGTATCCAACAAATACTCCTCTCTTTCTGGAATGATCTAGCTTGGTTCTCTTTTCTTTCAAAATATGTAAATAGACTGGACAACCAAATATTTTGAGATTGTTGACTTCTGGCTTCTTTTTGGTGAACATCTCTTTGGGAGTTTTGAATCCAAGTGCACTATGGGATATTATGTTCTAGACATATACTGTTGTTCTGGTTGCTTCATCCCATAAGTGCATTGGAAGATCTTGATCATGGATCATGGATTTCATTGCTTCCATGATTGTTTGATTATTTCTTTCTGCTACACCATTATGTTGTGGGTTGTAGGGAGTGGTGAGCTCCCTCTTAATTCTGGCATCTCTACAAAATTATTTGAAATCTTTTGAAGTGTACTCTCCTCCATTATCTGACCCGAGTATCTTAATCTTCTTCTTAGAGAGTTTTTCTACTAAAGCTTTGAACTCTTTGAATTTTTCAAACATTTCATCTTTTAACTTTAATAAATAAACCCAAGTCTTACGAGAGTAATCATAAATAAATGTGACATAGTATACATACTTGCTTAATGAATTTGATGACATTGGACTGCATACATCTAAATGAAAAATATCCAATATTCCATCCGCTATGCTGTCACTTTTCAGAAAAGGATTCTTTGTAAAATTTCCTTGTGCACATCCTTTACATACACCTTCATGATCAACCTTTAATTCCAGTAAAAATGTGACTACCTTGATCACATAGGGTAGGTATTTTTAGTTAATGTGAGAAATCCTTCTATGCCAAAGTTCACATGGACTTACAATACTATGTGTTAAAGTTGTATCTAAGTGGCCATTTAATTTGTACAAGTCACCTTCTTCTATTCCAATGATAATTGCATCTTCTATAGTTTTTCCTTTGGACCACATAAGAACTTTACCATCTACAAATGCAACCCGAAATCCTTTCTTGTCTAAAATAGAAATGGAAAGTAAATTTTTCTTCAAACTTGGTACATAAAGTACATCCTTCATCCTTAATGGAGTTCCGGAATCACGATTGTAGGTGACTTCTCATATTCCTTTGATTGGATATTGATAGTCATCTCCAAGTGAGACTTTCTGGGGGGGGTTATTTTCTTCAAGTATGGAAAGAGTATTCTTGTGACCTGTCATGTGCTTGGAAGCACCATTATCTATGAGCCAAGTATCATTTACAGGTGTCACGATCCCGGAGAGAGATGAAAATAGAACATATTCTTCTATCTCTTCTCTAGCTGACTTCTTGGGTGGTTCACCATCTTTGGCTACATGGGCATGATGTTATTTTTTATTTTTCTTCCTGTATTCTTCTATATTTAGAGGGAAATTTATAGCAATGTGTCCCATCCTTTCACAATGATAGCAATTGAAGCAGAAAAAATCCCTTTGTCTCCTTTGTCTTTTCTGGTACTTCTGAAATTTCTTAGGAGATTGAGGCACCTTATGAGAGTGAGTCTCCTTGTGAAAGTGAGTCTCTCTCTTTCCCCTCCCCTTATTGGAATGACCAGCTAGAGATTTATCTTCATCTTCTCTTAGAATGGCTTATCTATTTTCAACTCTTGCTTCTTCCTGAACACACTCTTCCCATAAACTGTCAAATTGAAGTTTTTCTTTTCTGGCACATATTGTTTGGATAAAAGAATCTCAAGGTCTTATGATACCATTAAGAGTATTCATCATGATCTCATGTTCATCTATCGTGTCTCCAATTTCTTCTAGTTGTTCCTTAAACTGAGAAACCCTACAAAAATAATCTTGAATTGTTTCTTCTTTTTGCATTTTAGGATTCTTGAGTTGGGTTCTCAAGTTCATTTTTCTGTTAATATTTCTTCCTCCATACATCCTAGATAGGGAATCAAACATTTCCTTCGGGGTATCCTTGGAAGACACTTGAGGGATCAAGTGGTATTTGATGGAATATGCAATTATTCTTTTTTTCCTAATCATGTTCTTCTTGTACTTCTCTTTGGCCTCATTACCTTCTGGCTCCAGAACAGTATTCTTTATAAATTTCACAATACAATACCAGGAACGAAAATTTTCCATTTCCAGGAACGAAAATTTTCCACACATTCTAACTTTTCATCAAGCTTAGTGCTTGAAGGCATTTTGACCAAAAAAAATAAATTTCTCAAGAAATGAAATAGAACTTACTAGAAGATGTGTCGAGCTGAGGTGAGTTGACTGGTGTTGGTTATTTATGATAATTCCAATATTTGACCTCTGAAACTTGACCTGTGCAAATCTGGACTGGTAATTTTAGGTTTTCTGGTTTTTTGGTAACATTCAAACCCTAATTTTGAATTTTCAAAAGATTTAACAACTGGAAGAATTCATCCAGGCTATCAAAATATGTGCTAGGGTTAGGCACAACTCCCAATGCTATTCTTGGTCAAAAATTCTTTATCTGTAAAATGCCCTAATTTTCTTATCCCGGAAACCAAGAGATGTAAATACCCAATAACAATGCTCTTATTAAGTCTAGATATGATACCATGTTAACTTTTAATGTTGTTAATAAGATATATTCAAAGTACATGAGCATTTAATACATCAACAACATATAATTATCATTGAAAGAAACACAATCACAAGGTACACAACATTTTATCCTGGGAAACCCTCATGGGGGAGAAAACCCAGCAAAAACGTCCTTAATATAGATATACCTAAAGATCAAACATAATATCCTCCTCTACTCCTTCACTAGGAAGAGTAGCGCACCACTTAACCAAGAAATACCAAGAGATAGACCAAAAACCCTCCTTGACGTCACCCCCAGTTGCAGTAGGTTCTCCTCCAAGACTTGTGCACTGTAGAGTTAGGTGTGTGTGTGTCCAAATGAGGCATTGGCCTCTCTTATAAATAGTGGTATAGCCAACCTATAATTAGGTCTGGGCCGATCTGTCATTTTAATTTACATTTAATTGTAAAGGCACAATAGGGACAACTTTTACAAAGGAACAATAGGGCCTAATTAAATATAATATAATAATATTATTCAACTCTCTCTTAGGTAGAATATTCTTCAAAGTTACAATATTTCAACAATATCCCCTATCTCATATAACCCACAACCTATATAACCCTTAAAAAGAATAACCTTTAATATTTAAAATCCATGACATATAACATTTACAACCCCTATAACACATAATCTCTAATAGTTAAAACCTCTCACTCCTAACAACTATAGCCTCTAACTCCTATAACCACTAATTCCTTTAAAATTTTCATATGTTATTTATATTTATAATACTAAATCTATAACCCCTTAATCACATAATCTCTATAAACCATTATCAATAACCCCTATAACCCTTAACATGTAATAACTATACCTACTTAATATATTCTCTAATCATTATTACCCCTAAATGGTAACCCCTTATAACCAATGTTACCCATTAACAACTATAGCCTCTAACTCCTATAACCACTAATGCCTTTAAAATTTTCATATGTTATTTATATTTATAATACTAAATCTATAACCCCTTAATCACATAATCTCTATAAACCATTATCAATAACCCCTATAACCCTTAACATGCAATAACTATAGCTACTTAATATATTCCCTAATCATTATTACCCCTAAATTGTAATCCCTTATAACCAATGTTACCCATTAACCCTTATTCCAATAATTCTTAACATATAAACTCCAAACCCCTATAATCATAACCCATGTAAGCTCTAACTACTATAACCTTAAACCATTATAACTAATACAATTCCTCACACCTAAACCTTATAACTTGTAACCCCTATAATTCCTAATACATATAATGTATATCCCATATAACCCTTCTACAAACTAACCCAAAGTATGTATAAACATTATGCATTTAACCCTTGTAATCTAAAAACCTAACCCATATCACATATAACCTATATATCCCTTAACCCATATAGGGCTATATCCATATCAGTCCTAGCCACTAAATATTGAAACCACTAACCCTTAATATGCTAGGGATTTAAATATTAGGGTTTTTTAAGGGTATATATATATATAATAATAATAATAATAACCCCTAATCTTTAAATCACTAGCATATTACTTTTCTAAACCCTGAAAATTGACCCATACTATTATTTCTAATCCCTAAAATCCCATACCACTAATCCATAACCCCATTTAACATATTACCCTTCACATCTATAATCCCTTATTCCAAAACACTATAACCCTTAGAAACTATAATCCCTTACACCTAATCTCTAATCCATATATCTTTTATCATCTTCAACCACAATGACCCTTAATATAAGCAATAAGCATTATAACCCTTAATGCATATAAGTATTAATGCTTATTATATATTAAACCCTATAACCCCTGTAACCTATAAGACCCATAAACCTTAACACTTATAACCCTGACTGTATGTATGCCATTACATGTATAAATAATAAATCCCATATCCCTCAATCCCTATAACAACTAACCCCTTTAATTTATTTAACCCCTAACTCCTTTAACACCTAATACTTTACCTATAAATTCTATAACTCATAACCATATCATCACTAAGTCTGATAACCACTATCAACCATAACCTACAATATAACTCTTATAATGTCTAATTCTTTATAGCCCCTAATTCCTAACCCATGTCATCTTTAATACCTATTAACCTCTGTAAACCCTAATATATTCCATAACTTCTATAATTTTAATACCTTATAGTTTTTATCGAATAGTCCCTATAACCCATTACCCCCCAACACTTATAATCCCTAATTATTAACTCATATAACACATATAACCTCTTTACTCTTATAACACATATATGCTAAACTATATAAATTATTACATGTAACTTGTAATACATGAACTTATATGACCTAAACGATATAACCATTTTAAAATGTAAACCTTATTACCCCTATAATCCATAATTTCCACATCTTATAATTCTTAGTCATTATAACTCATAACCCTTAACACTTATCATATTGACCCTTAAGTTATAACCCCTAACCCATTTAACCCTTACCAATATAACCCCTATAACCATCAATTCTTATAACCATGAATCCATATAACATTTAACCCTAAAACACTAATGCGATTCACCTATAACTTCCAACCCTAATGCATAAACCATATAACCTAATTATAAACAAATATAACCCTATAAGTCCTTTAACTAATGTCACCCCTAACCCCCCAAACCATAAGCCATGTAACCACTAGAACTTTAACCTCTAGTCTTTATAATCCTTATAACCCATAACACCTCACCTTTTTTATTAAATTTAATTCCCAATTATTATAGCCATTTATTACCAAATCCATGTAACCTACATATCCCTTAACCCCTAATACTTGTCCCCTATGACCCTTACATATTAGTGTGTATAGCCATTAACCCTTGACACCTATATACCTAATCCATAATTATCACCTATAACATCTTACACTAAACCCTAATAACCCTTAATTATTATAAATATAATACGTGTAGGCCTTATCACCCTTATCTTCTATATCCTCAAATATAACTCTTATCCCCTACAATACTTAACCCTAATAATGATTATCACCATTACATTCCCAATCTAGATTCACTATAAGCATGATTACCTATAACACTTATAAACCCTAACACCTATAACTATTAACCTCTATAATCCCCAAAACATAACTAGTATAATTCCTATAACCTACAATCCCTTTAACTCTACATATTTATATCACTTAAATCGTGTAACCTCTAATCACTTTAAATTATATATTATCTATCCCTTATAACTCGTTGTCTCTTATTCATTTCCACCATAAACATTATATTGTCTAACTCCTATAACTCATATAACCCTTATACCCCAAATCTGTATAACCCTTATCAAAAGTAATTGTTATAATATTTATCATTCTTAACCCTTAACCCATATACTCCCTAGCTTGTTAAATCTTTGGCCACTCCTAAATAAAAATTATAACCCTAATTACACCTATAAACTCAATTAACCTAGTCACCACATATATTTCCCATATAGAAAAAATTATCCCTATAACCCCTAACCCATTTATACCCTAAGACCTATCCTCAATAAACTCTAATTTATAACCCTTATAATTAATAATATAATCAAAAATTCCTATAACACATAAAATACATAACCCATATAACTACTAACCCATATCCCTTTATCCATATAATTAAATTACATGGCCCCCTTATAACACCTGACCATTAAAAACCCTAATTCACATAACCCCTAACTACTATCTTATAACCCTTAATATTATATCTCCTAACTCGTAAAACCTAACACTAGTAACCTCTTACACGTAACTCCTAATGCCAATAAATCCTAACACTTATAACTCTTACCCATATAATTATTAAACCTTATAAACATTATCTCATATTATAATTAATGATTAGAACATTTATAATCATTAACCCCTAACCTCTATAACATATATAACCCTTATCCACTATCACCCCTAACTACAAAAGCATGGAAGTCATCTCTCCATTAATGTTTAATATAATATCTAACTTAAATAAATTTTATAACCCTTAACTGATAATCCTTACCCATTATGTCCCCATAATAAAACCTCTAAAACTTGTAAATAACAAAAACCCTTACTCTGCAATCACAAACACATACAACCCATAATCTCTAACCTCAATAATCCTTAACTCCCAACTCCCAATCCCTATAGCTTCCAACCCATAAATGAATAAGAATCTATAACCTTAATTCATACACAATGTAAACATTAATCCCCATAACTTGTATTATCCATTAATCACCACGACCACTAACCATAACAATATCTATAATGTGTATAAACCCTTTCATCTTATAATGTATCACCCTTGATCATAAGAAGTTAGAACTCCCGAGCTCTAATACTAATGAGGTTATAATTTATAACACCTAAAAATTATAATTATCACTATAACTTTGCACACTTGACCCTTATAATATAACCAACAACCCTTATAACCTACAATATAACTCCAAAAAACTATAACCCTAAACCTCTAATACCTACAAAACTAAGCTATAAGGCTTATAACATTCAATTCTCCTAAACCTTACCCCTATAACCTCTGATCCCTATTTCCATAACAATTTTAAACCTAAACCCATTTAATCATTAACCCTTATAACCCCAAACTCCTAGCACATATATCTTGTAACTTTAATCCATTTAACCCCTTAATTTTTTTTAATCATTATAACCCCTAATTTGTGCAAAAATTATCACCCCAAACACTATATAACATCTAATTTAACCAATATCCCCTCCAACTTATAACCTCTATCAATATCACCCCTAACCCCATAACAAATACCTATTATAACCAACATCGCCCCTAACTTATAAAGTCATAACACATAGAAGTAGTAACCTTTATAGATTATAATACTTAACCCTTTTAACTCATATAATTCTTATAACCCCTAACTCCTTTTACTACAAATCCTTATAAGTCTATAACTTTTAAATTATATACCCTTTATGACCCCTAACCACTATAAATACCATACCCTCTTAACCCTATAAAAMATTTCATCCTTATTACCTGAAACCCTAATAACCCCTATCACTAATATCCCCTAACCATGGAACACTTAACCTTTATAACATCRAACCCTTGTAACCCYTGGTCCCCATTCATTAACTTATATAGCCTATAATCCTTATAATCTCTAACCACTTACTTTGATAACCATTAAGCGTTAAACACTATATTAAACCTAATTACACCATTTGTCACCTTAATTACCCTATAGCCATTATCACTTCAATCAGATTTATATCCCATATTCAGTGTAAACCATATAACCTCTAATCCTTGTAACCCTTAAAACATAACCTCGATAAAATTTAATTTCAATTTTCTATAATTTGTAATAACTAAAACCTAACCCATATCAATTCTAACCACTCGCACTTAACCTATATAAATTATAATACTCAACCCTTAACCCTTATCACATATATCCATAAAATCCAAACCCTTGTCACATATATCCATAAATCCCAACCCTTATAATTTCTAACCAATGTAACCCTCAATTTTTGTAGCCACTAGCCTTTAACCTCTAATTCCTAAAACCCCTAACTCATAATCAATAATGCTAATAATCTCTACCATTTAATCCATTACACCTATTTTTATAACCCATATACTAAATCTGAATAATTAACCCCAATGACTATGCCATATCTATAACCTTTAATCCTTATCAGACATATATATCCACAACCCTTAAATTATATATCCCCTAACACTTATTACCCTAATTACCACTTCAATTACCATAAGAACCCATATGAACCTATAACCTTTTATCCTTGTAACCATTATCACCTACCCACTAAACATTACTTTCTAACCCTAATCTACCATAACACTTAACATCTAAGTCATATAACCCCTAACACCAAACCTATATAATCCCTACGACATGACCCTAAACCCATAACATGTATATCCCCAATATCATAACTCCTTTAGTATATAATTACTTGTAACCCCTAATCTTAATCCTTAATACCTATATCATCTAACCCCTAACCATTAATATTAATAACCTTTACAACTGCGCAAATCCTAATATGTATATATCTCTTAATGCTTAAATTGTGTAACCACTAACACATATAACCTATAATCCTTATAACAAATATAATCCCCAACACATGATTTTTATAACCACTATAATAATGTTATCTGTCGGGTCACCAAAATACCACATTTCTACACACCTTTCCCTTCACTTTTAACCATATTCCCTTCACTTTTCACCATATTCCTCTTTCCTTCAGCCTTACATTAAGATTATTTTCATGATTACATATGGGTTTAGACCTATTATTTTCAAAAGCGTTCATTTTAGTATTTTGAGTGAGTTTATTATTAAATATTGGAAAAATAACATGTTTTCACTTATATATCAAAGTGGGATGAGTTATATGATGTTTACATGTGTATTTGAAAACTCCAACCAAGTCATATTTTACCATCAAGCCTCAAATTCGAATTTCCTCTTCCACCCCTTGAAGATTTGATGAAGATTTGGAGATTCATGTTGGTGCGTAAATATGTTCAATACATATCTCACACACATTTAAATGTCAATCCGGGATTCATAATCGAAAGAGTTGTTACAGTATATGTGCGGAGAACAAGTAACCTACCTAAGTCCGTTGCAAATAGGAAATAATTAATAACATAAAAATATTGTTTCTAAGATTTCTAAATACTTCAAAGTATTCTTTGAACCTAGAAGAGAAAACTGATAATGAAACTTAAACAAACAGTCAATCAAAGAGATGTTGTCCTAGAGAAACAAGTTTGTTCATTTCAGGCGCTTGAATTGAAAAGGTGAACTTTAAGAAGCTTGTCTCATGTAGCAATTAAAACAATCAATTCCAACCATTCTCAAAACAAAATCCAACTTCAACCTCATGTAATTCAATCAAACCATCACAAGGGAAGTTCAGTATAACTGAAAGAATTTATTATAGAACATGAAGATGAAATATAAAGTCTCCCGGTCCCTTGCAATACTAGGTCTACTACAGTCATAAACTCAAAATATTAGTCCCACACTTCAAATTATGAAATAGCTACCTTCAACATCTGAGAATGAAATGTCTATTCGATCTAACACTTGCTTATTCACACTAATAAAAAATGATTAACTCAATGCTCAATCCTAAAAATGAAGTAAAGACCAATCACACACACACTGCTGTAAACTATCCACACAAACACACAGAACGTATACAAGGACGTTTACCTTAGTTGGGGCAGTGGGCCCTTGCCGAACCAACAAGGAACCTCTTAAGGAAGTAACAGACTAATATGTTTCACTCACATCCAAGAATTGACATAAAATATCTTATGTATTAATTTAGTTGGTAAATTGGATCAACAGTCTTTTACTTCATACATGATAATGATAAGTATTGTATGGTTCTTATAGTATACTTTTTTACATTCGCTATTATCCCCTTTTCTATCATATATACAACATTCCTTATATAAGGTAAGATGATACTATCAATATCTATGGATAAACATTAAACAATTTGAGAGATTTCACATTTAAGATTTACATCGAATTTTTAGGAATCGACTCCATCCTCATGACACGAAGTGCATGAGCGATGGATTCTCTTGCAACTGGAAAACTGACTCGAGCGCTTCTATCCAACTGCCTTCTCAAAATATTCACCATTATTCTGGTCTAACTGGCACATTCTGGAAACAAAGGTTCTGGTATCGGATTGCACACAGTCGCGAGTCTAGTACCGGAATAGAGTAGAGCAGGTAGTACCGGAATAGCACACGTCTTGGTACCGGAATGGATTTGGTACCGTATTAAAATTGTCTTGGGTACTGGAATGGATTTGGTACTGGATTACACGGTATCTAGTAGTGCTGGATAGACTTTTCATAAATCAAATCATTAGGACTATACAAAATAAAACACTTTCAATCGAATTAATTTAAGAAAGTTAAACAAACATGCTTTAAATCATCAATTACCTCTTGTGGAAATGACATAGCTATTAGGCATGTGTTTTGGAGGGAGTAGTCCAGTATAGGTTTATAACAGAGGGAAAAAGGCTTATATATAGGGTAAGATAGGGCATTATCTATGTCAAAATAGAGACTCAACATATCTCCCATGCTGAAGATGTTGCATGTCCTCATGCAACATTATCAAAAACTGACACCCAAAAACTTTCTGCACAATTGGACCCTCCTTTGTCATTCCTCGGATTGCAAGATGTTAACACCAGAAGCTTCACTCTTCAATTCCTTCTTGATCACCCTAGTGTAATGGATCAATCGCAAGACCTTGTTAAGTCTGGTAGAGACCTCTGCATGCTGCTCTTTCAATTCTGCATTCTCTGCCTTGATATGCCTGTCCAGTATTTTGTATTCTTCAACCTCTTGCTTCAATCTCTCAATTTATATTAATAATGTTTGTTCATTCAAGGACTTGTCTGGGCTTGGTGTGAGTACTTTCTTGGCCACCATCTCTCGAGCCTCTTTTTCTTTCCTCAGACTCCTCAGAACCTTTATTATCATCTTTCATCTGCTCAAGGACTTTCCTGGACTCGGTGTGAGTGCTTCCTGAGTTACCACCTCTCGAGCTTCTTTTCCTTTCCTCAAATCCATCAAAGTCTCTGTCACCAACCCTTCCATCTCACTTATTGTTACCAGTCCTTCTATTTCTCTTGTGGTAGCTCCCCAGCCACTCCCTTTTTCTGGAGAACATGGAAAATCCATGGATTCTCTTTGAGGAGAAGGTATGTTTGGAGTTGTCTCCTATTTGGCCATACTTTTGGTGGTCCTATGTATGGGCAGTGAGGATTTCTTAGACTTGCTGACAGGGGTAGGACTTTCTTCAAACAATTTCCTTTTCTTAGATTTACTGACAGGGGTAGCCCTGGACACCTGTTCCTCCTGTGCTGACTTGACATTTATCTTGCGGGCTTGAATTGTAAATTCTGGGGTTTTCTTCTGCTGGCAAACCCATATTCCTATCCTGAAAGATTGAGGCGTGGGATCTGGAACTTGTGCCTCCTTTCCTTCTAGTTTCTTTTTATTTTTACTTGTCACCTTAGCGGTCTCCTTCAGTTCACCAACTAGTTTTGGGAAGGCCGAGTAACTTCAGAAATACTTTTCAATTCTTTATAGGATTTCAGAGGGGGTTTTACAGTTGGCTCTAGTAAAATCTCATGTTGATCCATCTCTTCCTTCTTTTGTTTCTTATTTTGTGATCGTTGGTCTTTAGGGCGCAGGACCGAGCTAAACACTTTAGCTTGTGCAGAATTTTTCTTGCTCTGTAAATGGAAGTCAGGGGTCTTCTCTATTTGACTGGCTAGTTATGATGACATTTCCACAATTGTTTCAGGAACGCTATCCGATTGACCACCTAGTTCTGAGCCTTTTTTTCATATTTTACTCCTTTGAACCGAGGTAGGACTTACTCTCTAGAATTGAGTGGTTGTCTTCTTTATTGATATAACAGGTTCCCCTACGACATAATTTTCTGTCATTGATTTCTCAATGGGCTGAGATGAGCTGGGCATAGAAATGTCTTCTTTACCTCTTGATGTCATTTTCTATCTTTCTTTGCTTTTCTGCTTGAGCCTTCACTGTGTGTCTCTGCCTCCTGTGTCTCGACCGATTTGGATTTTTCTTGAGCGAAAATCTATTGGAGTAACTGCTTCCAACTACCCCCTTGTGTTTTTAAAGCATGAACAACCAAAAGTTTGATTAAACCGTGATGATGAAGGCTAGTCTTAGGTTTCTTGGAAACTGACCTCACCCTTCTTGCCATTTTCTTTAAACTCATCCATAAAAAGTGGGGAAAATTAATCTGTGGTCCTCCCTCGAAATGTGATAAAAGATTTAAATGATAAATGAAGGTCACGACATACCTTCCCTTGTAGGTGAGGAATTTCTGCAAACTTATAAGCATCATCCAATATTCCTCTTTGATGTAGCTTCGAGGGACGCCCTTGGTCCAATCAGGGTCGTCATGTTCTCGCTTGAGGAATTTTTTACAGAGATTTTTGTCAACGATCACTCTCTTGAAGTATTTTTCTCCAGCCATCAGGAGAGTCGTAGCTTCTGCTATAGTGGCCTCTGTAATTGTTAACTTCACATCCCCAAGCTGCACATGTTCTCCATCATATGTCTGTGCAAAGATGAGAGAAATTCCCTCATCATGACCTTTAAAATTCTACAAGAATGGCACCCACCCTGCCTGTTCATATTTTTTCTTACAAGCCTGATATTCTGTTGTTTCTTTGTATATTTGAAATATGGGCTCATGCCTATCGACCCCCATGCTAGCTTAAACAATTCTCTCGGGTGGATAAAGCATGGACAGAGGGTCGAGGATTGAGTACTGGATGATAGAGTATCGGTTGGGAAAAATATGCAAGGGATACAAAGGCATAGGGTGTCTGTAGATGGTGTGAAAACAACGGTAAATAATGCTCATCTGGATGGTAGAGCCATCCAAAAGAGCATTTATTAATGGAAGTGTAGATTACAATGGTCACGTCGATACTCATGATGATATGGTGAGGTAGGTCGGATCTACTAACGGTTTCCAGATTCGTGGGAAGCTTGGTGTCGGACGATATTCACTGAAGGATGTGGTCATTATGATCAAGACTCGTGTATATGCAATCGATTGGGATCATTACTCGATATGTTGTGATTTGTGGTTCGTGTCATCTCATATAGTACGGAAATGAATCATGGGGTTTATTTACTAGATAGACAGAGGGAGTATGAGTTTGATCTGGTAAAAGACATCATGGCTTTGCACTCTTGATATTTTGTAGGACACTTCCTCCTCACGGAAGTGAGGTCTAAGATTTCTATAGAGATTCATGACAAAACAGGGGTACGTTATGATCCAAGAGTAATCAGATGTTCTAAATGCATATTTACTCTAATTCCTTTAAATAACACGAAAAAAAGTGTCGAATCTGTATGTCCTAGCACTAATAATTGGACAACGACTTGGAAACATGATGAAAGTTACCCGTCATATTCTTACCAGTACCA
>JASDQU010102284.1:49870-61633 GCA_032191745.1 Picea mariana
AAAGTTTGTGTAGGTCTTAAGTGATCTAGTTGCAATGTTTTCATAGTGTTTGCCGACATAACATTTATTTCTGCCCCTAGATCAATCAATGTGTTGGTAAGGCAACACCATTGATTTCTATGGTTACCATTGGGTTCCCTGGATCACTATACTTGGAAGGCATTTCTGTTATAAATTCAGATAACTACCCTACCACCCGTATGACAGGAGGTTCCTTCCTCTTTCTCCCTATATTTTTAATGCAAATGTCCCTCACAATTTTATCATAGATAGGTATGTCTTTAATGGCCTGTAGTAGTGGGATCTTTACACATATATTTCGGAGTTCAGTCTCTAGATTATGTTCTAGAGGTTCCTCAGTTTTCTTTACGAGCAACTTTTCTGGGTAAGGGGGATTCATTTCATGGGGTGTTTCTACTGCAAGGGAGTTGGGAGAATGGATTTCTTGTGGTACTAGAGTGTTTCTTTCTTCGTTCAATGGATCAATCATCTGTTCTTCTCTTTGAATCGTTTGGACATCTATTTGTTCTTCTTGGTTTGTGTGATTATGCACTTGTTCTTCTTGAATGACCATAGTGGGATTTGTTTTGTTTACAATCCTTCCTCATCTTAATTCAATTCCATTAAACGAAGCTGGAATTATTACATATGTAGGAAAGGTTTGTACTTCAACGTTTTGTATAGGTTGTGTCGGTTTGTTATTTGGGTTAGGGATAGGTTGTGCTGGAATAGGGGTAGGCCGAGGAGGGTTTTGGATGGGTGCAACTTGCATTGGTTGTTGCCTATTTGGATTCATGGGTAGTGCAAGTGGTTTTTGTAGTTGTGGGGGTGGAAGAAGAGCAGGGGGGTTAAATCCTGGGAGCAACTATGAAATATTCGAAGGAAATTGTGGATAGGTGGGAAAATTTGTTGGTTGAAAGGGGACATTTCCATATACAGGTCCTCTCCACCCCTGTTGCCAAGGTTGGGTTTGTGTAGACCACTGAGGATAAGACATGGGGGGTACCCATTAATGTTGGGGGTATTGTGTAATTGGGTCGGCAAACATGTTGGGGTTTTGTTGTCTCCATGGTCTCCTAAGGGGGTAGGATGTCTTAGGTTCTCCTCCTCCCTTGAACATGGCCTTGAGTCTAGGAAGATAAGGGAATTCGTTAGTAGGATGGTCCTCTGTGCAAAGACCACAGATTTCAATAACATTGAGGGGGCATTCCTTTTCAGGGTGTTTCCTCCTACACTGATGACAGAAAATTGCTAACGCATCATTTTCTTCCTCTTGTTTTCTTTTAATTTTCATGGTATCTAGTTGGGAACTGATGGTGTTTAGGATATCTGTTTTAAATTTTTCCAATAGATTTCCTAGTTCAATCCTCGTGACACCTCCAGATGTGTGTTTAGCAATTCTGTTGGTAGGGTCCCTTATACTTTTCCCCATTTTATCTTGACTGCGAGAGTATCTTTTACAATACTCTTCTATGTCTGCAAATGGATTTTGGTATACGTCCCCAGAACTCATGAGTTTTAACACTTCAATGAAATCATCCCTCACACCCTTTAGAAAGACAGTCCTAACTGTAGTTGTATCTAAGGAAAATTGCTTAGTCTTTTGGTAATTGTATAAGAACCCTTCTAGGTAGTCTTCTAAGCTTTCTTCTTCCAATTGTTGCATTTTGAATATATCATTCCTAGCATCCCTAGGTCTGCAATAATCTTGGTATTTCTGGAGGAAGGTCTCATTCATACCATCCCAAGACAAAACTGTGTGTTCCCCTAAGCTCATGAACCACCGCAGTGTCGAATCTTTTAGTGTGGCTGGGAAAAGTTTTAATTTTTGAGCATTATCTGTGTAGTTATATCTCCTACACAATATGTCAAATTCAAATAAAAATGAGTCAGGGTCTTCTGTTGAAATACCTCGGAAATGAGGAAGTGAAGATAATGGAATTTTCTTCATAGCAACGTCTTTAGCAATATCTAGTATGGGGAATCCAAATGTCTCTATTTCATTGGCTATGTTTCCCTCTTCTTTTGCCTTGTTTCCAAGCAATCTATAGGGAGGTGGTGAATTCTCTCCACTGAGTGATGGTTCCACTACCGGGTTACCTGGTATCTTTGGTTGTTCCAAGGTTTTGTGTGGCCTCCCAATAGCAGATGCAGCCTCTTCTATTACCACCTCTGCTTCTTTTCCAGTTTCTCCTCTGGATGGGGTCGCCAGTGCTTCCTCCCTTTCTTGTTTCCTTACGTATTTAATCTGAACAGTGGCTTCAGATCTAGTGCCTTTTGTTGTTGTTGCAATTGTTTCCTTTGAGATCTCTCCTCTGAGAAATTTTCCTGCATGAGTTTTCGATGAATTAGTATAAGGGGCGATTTTCTTTGTTGTTTTCTTTTCTAGTTTTTCTGAGATTTTAGGAGCAATAAATCTACCTTTATTATCCCTGTACCTACTCATAAAAAAATGAAATAAATGAAAATGCAAATTCCTAATTAGAGGTAGGAGGACAACCTGACTTTGGAGCAACCCCACCAAAGTGGATGCACGGGTTCTTACCTTTCGTCTTACCGTCTTCTCTCTGCCCTCAGATTATCCTCAAATCCAATCCAATACTTCATCAAACCAATACAAAATAAGCTACCTATTACCGTTTACAACTCCTCGACAACGGCGCCAAAATGTTGGTGCGTAAATATGTTCAATGTATATCTCACACTCATTTAAATGTCAATCAGGGATTCGTAATCGAAAGAGTCGTTACACTATATGTGTCGAGAACAAGTAACCTACCTAAGTCTGTTGCATATAGGAAATAATTAATAACATAAAAATCCTATTTCTAAGATTTCTAAATACTTCAAAGTATTCTTTGAACCTAGAAGAGAAACTGATAATGAAACTTAAACAAATAGTCAATCAAAGAGATTTTGTCTTAGAGAAACAAGTATGTTCATTTCAGGCGCTTGAATTGAAAAGATGAACTTTAAGAAGATTGTCTCCTGTAGCAATTAAAACAATCAATTCCAACCATTCTCGAAACAAAAGCCAACTTCAACCTCATGTAATTCAATCAAACCAGCATAAGGGAAGTTCAGTATAACTAAAAGACTTTATTACAGAACATGAAGATGAAATATAAAGTCTCCTGGTCCCTTGCAATACTAGGTCTACTACAGTCATAAACTCAAAATATCAGTCCCACACTTCAAATTATGAAATAGATACCTTCAACATCTGAGAATGAAATGTCTATTCGATCTAACACTTGCTTATTCACACTAATCCAAAATGATTAACTCAATGCTCAATCATGAAAATGAAGTAAAGACCAATCACACACACACTAATGTAAACTATCCACACAAACATACATAACATATACAAGGAGATTTACCTTAGTTGGGGTGGTGGGCCCTTGCCGAACCAACAAGGAACCTCTTAAGGAAGTAACAGACTAAAACTTTTCACTCACATCCAAGAATTGACATAAAAGATCTTCTGTATTAATTCAGCTGGTAAATTGGATCAACAGTCTTTTACTTCATACATGAAAATAATAAGTATTGTCTGGTTCTTACAGTATACTTTTTTACATTCGCTATTTTCCCCTTTTCTATCATCTATACAACATTCCTTATATAAGTTAAGATGATACTATCAATATCTATTGATAAACATTAAACAGTTTGAGAGATTTCACATTTAAGATTTACATCGAATTTTTAGGAATCAACTCCATCCTCATGACACGAAGTGCATGAGTGATGGAGTCTCTTGCAACTGGAAAACTGACTCGGGCGCTTCTATCCAACTGTCTTCTCGAAATATTCACCATTATTCTGGTCCAACTGGCGCATTCTGGAAACAAAGGTTTTGGTATCGGATTGCACACAGTCACGAGTCTAGTACCGAAATAGAGCAGAGAAGGTAGTATCGAAATATCACACGTCTTGGTACCAGAATGGATTTGGTACCGGATTAAAATTGTCTTGGGTATCAGAATGGATTTGGTACCAGATTACACGGTGTCTGGTAGTGTTGGATTGACTGCTCATAAATCAAATCATCAGGACTATACAAAATAAAACACTTTCAATCGAATTAATTTAAGAAATTTAAACAAACATGCTTTAAATCATCAATTATCTCTTGTGGACATGACATAGGTATTAGGCATGTGTTTTGGGAGGGAGTAGTCCAGTATAGGTTTATAACAGAGGAAAAAACACTTAGATATAGGGTAAGATAGGGCATTATCTATGTCAAAATAGAGACTCAACAATTCACTCAAGTATATTGGATGGAGAAGAGTAATTGAAGACATATTTGTGAGAGGATTTGTAGAGATATTACTTGCTAGGTGTTAGCACATGGTTGTAACCACATGAGACAATTGTGGATCTAGGAGAGATTTGTGGATCTAAATTCATTATAAGTTACCTTAGCTTTTGTATAAATAGTAGTGTGTCCTCCATTCCAAGGGGAGGACTCTTGGAGCATGTGTCCAACTTATGATGGAATATAATAAATCTTCTTTTTACATAAATTTAAATTTCCATTCTCTAGTTTTAGATTTATAATGATTTAATTTATGTGTTACTTTGTTCTTGGGATAATTGAGCTCACTCCAAATAGATCATAGTAGCATTTTGTTTCTTTTGTTCTTTATTTTATGCTTAATTTTCCTTTATGCAAGTGTGATTAAAACCCTTTTTTCAATCCTTTAATTTCACATGCTAACATAGTATTGTTGTAAGGAACTGCATTCATTGTAGCATATTTCACCTTTCAACCTGATCATATACCATTGGAGCAAGATAAGTTAGGAATGAAAGAGTTAGGATTTACTTTCTGTCGAAGTATTTATTTCTTGCATGTGTGATTTAAACTTTCTTTTCAGCCCTTAACCTCATTAAGTTGACAGAGTATTGTTGCAAGGAGCATACAATTCATACTTCACCTTCCAGCATGGTTTTCTACCAATGGAACTGTGACTAGTAAGGGTTTAAAAGCTTAGAATTTGATTAATTTTTCTTAGCTTAGGATTAGTTTCCTACTCCTGCATATATTTTTCTAGCATCATCACAAGCTTACGATCATCCCTGGTTGATAATTTAATGAAATCAATTTAAGCAATTGAATTGCCCAACAATATCATATGATTGTTTACTACTAAACCATATAAGTCATCTCACACATAACCCCTAATATAATTCATGTAACCAACAATCCATAATATAAACTTGATAACCCATAACCTTTAATCCCTAACCACTATATCCCTTTAGATAACCTCTAACATATAATCCATAACTAATAATATCTATAACCCCTAACTAGTATAACACCTAGAATGAAACCCTTATAACCCTTATCTCTTATTAGGATAAATATTTATAAACTCTAATACACATGGTTTATAACCCCTAATTCTCAATAAACCCTAACCTTAGTAACCAATACAAGTTATAACTTTGATAAACCATATAACCCTTTCACACCTTTAACCTATCAACTCTAATCACTATAATTTGTCACCTTTAACTCTTAAATAATAGAAACATTGTAACTATGAACCCCCATAATCCCTTACTTATAACCCTTATAAATCAAAACTACTAACCCTTATAACTTTGAGTTTTATAACAACTAAAAATTATAACCCCTAATATCATCCTTAATACATATAACCACTAATAATTATAAACCCTTAATCCCATACACTTATAACCAATAACACTAACCCCTATAACCTCTATAACTATTGGCATGCCACCTCTTACAATCCCTTACCCCTAAACATTATAACCTTAAAATTTTAATCCATATAACCTACAACTTAGAATAACTCTAATTATATCTAACTCCTAATAGATACAATTAATAATATAACACCAAATTTCTATAATCCCTAAACCTTATAAACCTTCACCCATAACCACTCTAACCCTATCCCATATAACTCGTAGCCATTATAACACCTAACTAATGTATCTCCTAATTCTCAAATTATCTATAATCCTTATAACTCTTTACTATTATAACATTGAAAACTATCATTCTTAATCATTATAATCTTCAACACTTAAGCCTAATAATCATTATCTCTCAATTCTTGTAGCGCCTAACCACTAACCCTTAACTTTTAACTTATATCACATGTACCATTAACTATTATAACCCCTTACATAAAACTCGTATAAACTCTAACCTTTGTAACTCTTAATATAGCCCTAAAAATCTATAATTCTTAACCCTTATAAATCTTAAAATATAACACCTATAACCATTTTATTTAACCATTAACCCTTATAATGATTAAGTATTATAAAATATAACACTTCTAACACCAAACCATATCACCCCCAACCCTAAGATATATAACTAGTAGCATAACCCATGAGGCTAATAACCCTTAACCTTTATAACTATAATAACCCCTAACCCTAAACCAATATCACCCCTAACCTCTTGATAATTAATCCTTATAACCCTAATCAATATAACATGTAACCCCTATAACCATTTATCACTATAACCTTTATATCCCCTAACCATTTAATTAAATCCCTAATTTATATAATGCAAGCCTATATAACTCTTAACCCTATAGATTATATAATCCCTAATTCTTATAACTTATATTCAATAACCCCTAATTGTTATGATTCCAATATCCTCTATCCCATATAATTCTTATTGAGTTGATCACTCCAAGCCCGTATAATCCCTATCATTACTAACCTATAACATCCATAACCCCTACCAACTTTATCTCTTATTTATCCTAAATTTATGAACCCTAAACCTTATTATACCTATCACCCCTAATATCTTAACCTCTATAACCCCTAATTAATATGAAACTTAACCACTAAACATTATAACCCTTAAAAACCCTATAACTTAATTGCATGTATAACCTTAAGTATCCTAGTAAGCACCTTATTTTTTTCTATAACTCTACCCTTTATAACCAATAACTCTTAATTTCTAACACCTATAACTTGTATCCCTTACAACCCCTAATTTATATAACCACTAACTTTTATAGATATTAATTCAAATAACCTCTAACCTCTAATATATAATCCTTAAACTCTATGGCTCTATGGCTCTATGGCCACTAACCAGTTTACCAGAACAACAATAATCCTTAATGATTGATATTTATTTTTAAATAAGGACTCACAAGATCTCCCCCTTTTTTCTAGAATATTCAAATGGAGGGTGGCTCAACCACTAACCATAATAGTAGTTGGTAACCACAAAGAACTAGACAATATTTGAACCTATGACTTGTGGTGTTCTCATCGATGACATCCCTTGGTCAGATCATTCAATCAATTCAGTTGGCCTTGGGGGGTTATCCTTAACACCTAATATATATCCAAACACTCTTATAATCCCTAACCCATATAAAATTTAAACCCAATAACATCAATATCATATGACCCCTGACCCTTGTAATTCCTCTCATACCTAACTCACTTAAATATTAATATATCTCTTATAAATTGTAAATGCATGGTTATAATACCAAGAGTCAAGCCATGTGAGCTCAAATAAATGACATTGTGAGTAAATGATGTAGATCTACTTAAACGAACCATGTGGTAGTCTTTCCATGGTGAACTCAAGCGATGTAAATATTAATGATTAGATATAATATATAATGCTCAAAGATGGTTGCAAGATCGTGGGAGGGGCTATGATTCCACCATAGGGTAAGGTGAAAGGGGACCTATGGGGAATCAAATTCTCTATTTCCATGTACCAACCTTAGATCTGAACTCTTTTCCACCATGTTCCTTGAATGAACCCATCCACCTCCATTGACTTATAAAACCAATCATTGAATGTATTTAATAGGTTGGTAGGGAAGTCTTCTCATGTAGTTATTGAAGCATGGGTTGAGTGAAATCAACATGGGGAAGTGTAAGAGTATTTCATTCCTCATGTAGAAAGGAATTTCAACCATAATTATTTTAGGTCTCTCATGTTCATGCATTCTATCATTCTATCACTCTTACATTTGTGTTCTACATTGTTCATGTAGTGTTCTCCATTGCGAACAATTAATAAATCTAGAAATTGACCAAATCAACATTGTGAAAGAGGTATTACAAACCTCAGATGAAAAATAGATAGTTGTAGACGAGCATAGATATTGGGCCAACTAGGAATCCTTCAACCACCATGTAATCACTACTCATTGGATGCTTGTGAACCCAATATTATTCTTGCAAGCAATTTCTAGAAAGCATTCAATAAATTGGGGAATTTCTACCCACGTTGAAGAGCATTGGAGGGAAGGATATCACTAAGGAATTCTTAAGAAAATAAAGGGGAGATATTCCCCATGTTTCCTATTTCAATGGAAGAGAGTGACATGTATGTTTGGTGGATAAATGTGATTCTTGAAATGCTCTATATTGAGTAGACTATATAACTATTATAACAAATGGTTTAGGTTGAGTCAATTGTATAGAAACATGTAGCATGGTTCCTTCATCTTGGTAGCCTCATAGCTTGACTTGGGGGTGGAAATTGTAATGGATGTTTATGGTTGGAAAAAAATTGTTTATACACGACCAATTTCTTGGACTATATTAAATTAAAGGATAAATGTTTTGTCTCATCTTGTGAATCTACAATCTAATGTTATTTTATTCTATGGAAATGTATATAATTTCATGTTGTTTGTGTTATGATTAATTATGAACATGGTAAATTAGATGCCATGAAATCAGTTAATCCATTCATTTTTTAATTGGGTTACAATGCATGCATTTTAATTAATTTTGGTCCTCCTCAGGACACTCTCTGTTGGTATTGTGGAGATATGGCCTTTGAGGGAAGAATTTGAAACCTAAATTTTAGTGGTTATTTATCCCATGGTTGGTAATATTGGGTAAGAAAAACACACTTTGGATGATGGCGTTTCAAATTTCCTCATAGATTATTCATAACTAAAAGTGACGAAACCAAATAGAGCAATTGTTGAGAATCTACAAGTGGAATGAAATGTAAAATAATCAATACCAATAGATGCATATTATTGATAGGGGTCCAAATTATATATTAACAAAATTTCCTATAAAATAACACAAAAAGGATATTGAACTCGAAAGTCAATTTTGTTGTCAAATGTAACCAATGACATGGACATCTTAGGAAAATATATATATATTTTTATTTTCATGTGATGTTTCAAGGACATGTTGGAAATATTGTTGTCATTGATGTCAAATACATGGGGAGAATACAGATGTCCAAGACAAATATTTCAAGATGGATATTGTTGGAAATATTGTTGTCATTGATGTCAAAGATAGGGGGAGACTACAAATGTCCAAGATAAATATTACAAGATGGAGATTGTTGGAAATATTGTTTTTGGATTTTTAATGCTCAATTTGGATACCCTATCTTTGAAGGACTTTTTACCATGAAGACCTGGCTCAAATGGGAGCATAGGATATATGGTTGAAAACATTATTCCTAGAACTTTCCAATGTTATATGCCACTCTCTCTAACTCCATAGGAATCAAGAGATATGAAATATTCTATTAGGTCAACCCAACCCAAAAGTATAGGTCGACCCGACCATTTTTACAGGTCAACCCAATCAAGTTTACAGGTTGGCCCAACCAGTTTTATAATTTGACCCCATAAGTGAACATAGAGACATTGTAAATATAGAATAGATGTGCACATTTGAAGAGAATCCAAGCAAGAAGAGAAAGCACAAGTTCACATAAGATACATGAGGTGTGCAAGAGGAGATGGGGAGTATTCTTGGGGTCTAAAGGTGCGTAAGAGGAGTTTTCTTGGATTTTAAGGGTGTGATATGAAGGAATAAGGTATATGATGTTGTAAAGTGAATTTTTTTAGGTTTTGATGCTACAATCTGGAATTATATTCTAGGAAGGATGCTATGAGGTTTTCTAGGGAATGAAGGCTAAATATGACTAGGATTTGAAGCTATATTTGAAGTATGAAGCATGCAGGTGAAGTCAAAAGTACTCTATGTATGAAGATATTATATTGGTACTGTTATCCCCGATTTCTAGGGATAACTAGGAGATCATGTCTCGAGGCCCACAGGTCCTAGACATGGAGTACCGAGAGCAAGATTGACCTGAGCATGGCCCTGGAGAGCCCATCTTTCTTCTTCTTCATCAGACTTGTCCTATCAGTAGCAGCAACATCCATCACCTTCGTCTTGGACTTGTATCGGAGAAGACTCTTGTTCTATGAGGTAATTGGTCCAGGTATCATGGTATGTGTCATGTTTGATCATTATCACTTTCAGATATATGCATCAGATTCCTTTCATTTATGATGAATGCTTGGATCTTACACTAACCCATTTGACCATGGTTGGGGGGATTGACAGGGTACCCTAGCAAGCTTGTACCCATAGGTTTTGGTTAGCCACCAAGGGGGGATTTTGAAGAGCCATCATCCACTCCCATAATATTATCATTTTTACATCTTGTCTCCCATTCATCTGTCCCATTCCCCTAGTCCGGACATTAGGATGACCTATTTGTGGGGTTACACCTTATCCTGTGGGAAGAAGGGGCTAAAGGCCTAGGGGGTAAAAGCAGCTGGTAAGAGATAAAATCCATAAAAAATACAACCTAGAGATGCCTCGCCCAGGGATCCCCGAGAAGGCAATAAAAGGCCTCTCAATAAGAAACAAGAGGGACCCGAAGGAAAATAACAAAACAATACCTAACCTAGAGGATGGGGGGTCTCATCACGAGCCATCCCATTATGTTCATAGGTACCTAGCAGTATGACATTGCTATTATCTGGTTACCACGCCAGGGCAGTGATCTTTGGTTGCATGGCCAAGGGAAAGGGGGTCTCATCACAAGCCAGCCTTATCATCTCCGTGAAAGTATTTGAGGGTAACACTGTCAGCTCTGGTCACCACGCCAAGGCAGTGTCCTCTAGTTAGACCTTGAAATAAAAAGAAAGAAAAAGTAATAAAGAAAAGAAAGGATAAAGGAAATAAAGGGCTTGGAAAGAATTGCATCCATGACAGGTACAACTCGCCTCCTACAAAGGCACCCACGGATAATATCACCCCTGGTTTCACTATGTCTGGACATCCTTTGACCACACCACCTCGTGTTACATGGCTTGGATGATATCCTTTGGGAACTTTCCTTTTCTTATGGATGTTGGCCCAATAAGGCATTTTGTCTTTTTCTTCAGCTTTGTATAGTAGGTCATTGTAATGTCTTTGAGATATTAGATGATATGCTAGGGTTTTTATGCATGCATTTGATAAAATTAATGATGAAATATGATTGACATTGCTATGATCCCTAGGAATAATGAGCCCATGGAGGGAGAAGTTTTTGATGTGCAGGACCATGCCCGACGGACAGGTACCAAGTGGACCGGTACACATGGGGAGATGATTAGTTCGGACCTCCATGGGGCTGAAGAGCCCATCAGATGATTGTTGGGACCTCATCAGGGGCAGAGACAAGACAGTGATTGGTCGAGCCTTTGCGCGAGAGAAGAAGGACATTTTCATCCAGGACACCTTGGTTGATCCTAGCCCTAGGAGGTTGAGCCCTTGACATCACCTCCACCACATGGCAGTTTGACAGGGCAGTTTGGCACATGTGGCAGAGTTTGGAGGCCCAAAGAGGGCCAACGTTTGTCATCTAGTGCTGTGATTTTCCCTAAAAAGGGACAATGTCTCCCTCAAAGGGGCTAGACGTCTTGCTCATTGCTCATTTAGGGT
>JASDQU010102284.1:67116-79742 GCA_032191745.1 Picea mariana
AGAACATGAAGATGAAATATAAAGTCTCCTGGTCCCTTGCAATACTAGGTCTACTACAGTCATAAACTCAAAATATCAGTCCCACACTTCAAATTATGAAATAGATACCTTCAACATCTGAGAATGAAATGTCTATTCGATCTAACACTTGCTTATTCACACTAATCCAAAATGATTAACTCAATGCTCAATCATGAAAATGAAGTAAAGACCAATCACACACACACTAATGTAAACTATCCACACAAACATACATAACATATACAAGGAGATTTACCTTAGTTGGGGTGGTGGGCCCTTGCCGAACCAACAAGGAACCTCTTAAGGAAGTAACAGACTAAAACTTTTCACTCACATCCAAGAATTGACATAAAAGATCTTCTGTATTAATTCAGCTGGTAAATTGGATCAACAGTCTTTTACTTCATACATGAAAATAATAAGTATTGTCTGGTTCTTACAGTATACTTTTTTACATTCGCTATTTTCCCCTTTTCTATCATCTATACAACATTCCTTATATAAGTTAAGATGATACTATCAATATCTATTGATAAACATTAAACAGTTTGAGAGATTTCACATTTAAGATTTACATCGAATTTTTAGGAATCAACTCCATCCTCATGACACGAAGTGCATGAGTGATGGAGTCTCTTGCAACTGGAAAACTGACTCGGGCGCTTCTATCCAACTGTCTTCTCGAAATATTCACCATTATTCTGGTCCAACTGGCGCATTCTGGAAACAAAGGTTTTGGTATCGGATTGCACACAGTCACGAGTCTAGTACCGAAATAGAGCAGAGAAGGTAGTATCGAAATATCACACGTCTTGGTACCAGAATGGATTTGGTACCGGATTAAAATTGTCTTGGGTATCAGAATGGATTTGGTACCAGATTACACGGTGTCTGGTAGTGTTGGATTGACTGCTCATAAATCAAATCATCAGGACTATACAAAATAAAACACTTTCAATCGAATTAATTTAAGAAATTTAAACAAACATGCTTTAAATCATCAATTATCTCTTGTGGACATGACATAGGTATTAGGCATGTGTTTTGGGAGGGAGTAGTCCAGTATAGGTTTATAACAGAGGAAAAAACACTTAGATATAGGGTAAGATAGGGCATTATCTATGTCAAAATAGAGACTCAACAATTCACTCAAGTATATTGGATGGAGAAGAGTAATTGAAGACATATTTGTGAGAGGATTTGTAGAGATATTACTTGCTAGGTGTTAGCACATGGTTGTAACCACATGAGACAATTGTGGATCTAGGAGAGATTTGTGGATCTAAATTCATTATAAGTTACCTTAGCTTTTGTATAAATAGTAGTGTGTCCTCCATTCCAAGGGGAGGACTCTTGGAGCATGTGTCCAACTTATGATGGAATATAATAAATCTTCTTTTTACATAAATTTAAATTTCCATTCTCTAGTTTTAGATTTATAATGATTTAATTTATGTGTTACTTTGTTCTTGGGATAATTGAGCTCACTCCAAATAGATCATAGTAGCATTTTGTTTCTTTTGTTCTTTATTTTATGCTTAATTTTCCTTTATGCAAGTGTGATTAAAACCCTTTTTTCAATCCTTTAATTTCACATGCTAACATAGTATTGTTGTAAGGAACTGCATTCATTGTAGCATATTTCACCTTTCAACCTGATCATATACCATTGGAGCAAGATAAGTTAGGAATGAAAGAGTTAGGATTTACTTTCTGTCGAAGTATTTATTTCTTGCATGTGTGATTTAAACTTTCTTTTCAGCCCTTAACCTCATTAAGTTGACAGAGTATTGTTGCAAGGAGCATACAATTCATACTTCACCTTCCAGCATGGTTTTCTACCAATGGAACTGTGACTAGTAAGGGTTTAAAAGCTTAGAATTTGATTAATTTTTCTTAGCTTAGGATTAGTTTCCTACTCCTGCATATATTTTTCTAGCATCATCACAAGCTTACGATCATCCCTGGTTGATAATTTAATGAAATCAATTTAAGCAATTGAATTGCCCAACAATATCATATGATTGTTTACTACTAAACCATATAAGTCATCTCACACATAACCCCTAATATAATTCATGTAACCAACAATCCATAATATAAACTTGATAACCCATAACCTTTAATCCCTAACCACTATATCCCTTTAGATAACCTCTAACATATAATCCATAACTAATAATATCTATAACCCCTAACTAGTATAACACCTAGAATGAAACCCTTATAACCCTTATCTCTTATTAGGATAAATATTTATAAACTCTAATACACATGGTTTATAACCCCTAATTCTCAATAAACCCTAACCTTAGTAACCAATACAAGTTATAACTTTGATAAACCATATAACCCTTTCACACCTTTAACCTATCAACTCTAATCACTATAATTTGTCACCTTTAACTCTTAAATAATAGAAACATTGTAACTATGAACCCCCATAATCCCTTACTTATAACCCTTATAAATCAAAACTACTAACCCTTATAACTTTGAGTTTTATAACAACTAAAAATTATAACCCCTAATATCATCCTTAATACATATAACCACTAATAATTATAAACCCTTAATCCCATACACTTATAACCAATAACACTAACCCCTATAACCTCTATAACTATTGGCATGCCACCTCTTACAATCCCTTACCCCTAAACATTATAACCTTAAAATTTTAATCCATATAACCTACAACTTAGAATAACTCTAATTATATCTAACTCCTAATAGATACAATTAATAATATAACACCAAATTTCTATAATCCCTAAACCTTATAAACCTTCACCCATAACCACTCTAACCCTATCCCATATAACTCGTAGCCATTATAACACCTAACTAATGTATCTCCTAATTCTCAAATTATCTATAATCCTTATAACTCTTTACTATTATAACATTGAAAACTATCATTCTTAATCATTATAATCTTCAACACTTAAGCCTAATAATCATTATCTCTCAATTCTTGTAGCGCCTAACCACTAACCCTTAACTTTTAACTTATATCACATGTACCATTAACTATTATAACCCCTTACATAAAACTCGTATAAACTCTAACCTTTGTAACTCTTAATATAGCCCTAAAAATCTATAATTCTTAACCCTTATAAATCTTAAAATATAACACCTATAACCATTTTATTTAACCATTAACCCTTATAATGATTAAGTATTATAAAATATAACACTTCTAACACCAAACCATATCACCCCCAACCCTAAGATATATAACTAGTAGCATAACCCATGAGGCTAATAACCCTTAACCTTTATAACTATAATAACCCCTAACCCTAAACCAATATCACCCCTAACCTCTTGATAATTAATCCTTATAACCCTAATCAATATAACATGTAACCCCTATAACCATTTATCACTATAACCTTTATATCCCCTAACCATTTAATTAAATCCCTAATTTATATAATGCAAGCCTATATAACTCTTAACCCTATAGATTATATAATCCCTAATTCTTATAACTTATATTCAATAACCCCTAATTGTTATGATTCCAATATCCTCTATCCCATATAATTCTTATTGAGTTGATCACTCCAAGCCCGTATAATCCCTATCATTACTAACCTATAACATCCATAACCCCTACCAACTTTATCTCTTATTTATCCTAAATTTATGAACCCTAAACCTTATTATACCTATCACCCCTAATATCTTAACCTCTATAACCCCTAATTAATATGAAACTTAACCACTAAACATTATAACCCTTAAAAACCCTATAACTTAATTGCATGTATAACCTTAAGTATCCTAGTAAGCACCTTATTTTTTTCTATAACTCTACCCTTTATAACCAATAACTCTTAATTTCTAACACCTATAACTTGTATCCCTTACAACCCCTAATTTATATAACCACTAACTTTTATAGATATTAATTCAAATAACCTCTAACCTCTAATATATAATCCTTAAACTCTATGGCTCTATGGCTCTATGGCCACTAACCAGTTTACCAGAACAACAATAATCCTTAATGATTGATATTTATTTTTAAATAAGGACTCACAAGATCTCCCCCTTTTTTCTAGAATATTCAAATGGAGGGTGGCTCAACCACTAACCATAATAGTAGTTGGTAACCACAAAGAACTAGACAATATTTGAACCTATGACTTGTGGTGTTCTCATCGATGACATCCCTTGGTCAGATCATTCAATCAATTCAGTTGGCCTTGGGGGGTTATCCTTAACACCTAATATATATCCAAACACTCTTATAATCCCTAACCCATATAAAATTTAAACCCAATAACATCAATATCATATGACCCCTGACCCTTGTAATTCCTCTCATACCTAACTCACTTAAATATTAATATATCTCTTATAAATTGTAAATGCATGGTTATAATACCAAGAGTCAAGCCATGTGAGCTCAAATAAATGACATTGTGAGTAAATGATGTAGATCTACTTAAACGAACCATGTGGTAGTCTTTCCATGGTGAACTCAAGCGATGTAAATATTAATGATTAGATATAATATATAATGCTCAAAGATGGTTGCAAGATCGTGGGAGGGGCTATGATTCCACCATAGGGTAAGGTGAAAGGGGACCTATGGGGAATCAAATTCTCTATTTCCATGTACCAACCTTAGATCTGAACTCTTTTCCACCATGTTCCTTGAATGAACCCATCCACCTCCATTGACTTATAAAACCAATCATTGAATGTATTTAATAGGTTGGTAGGGAAGTCTTCTCATGTAGTTATTGAAGCATGGGTTGAGTGAAATCAACATGGGGAAGTGTAAGAGTATTTCATTCCTCATGTAGAAAGGAATTTCAACCATAATTATTTTAGGTCTCTCATGTTCATGCATTCTATCATTCTATCACTCTTACATTTGTGTTCTACATTGTTCATGTAGTGTTCTCCATTGCGAACAATTAATAAATCTAGAAATTGACCAAATCAACATTGTGAAAGAGGTATTACAAACCTCAGATGAAAAATAGATAGTTGTAGACGAGCATAGATATTGGGCCAACTAGGAATCCTTCAACCACCATGTAATCACTACTCATTGGATGCTTGTGAACCCAATATTATTCTTGCAAGCAATTTCTAGAAAGCATTCAATAAATTGGGGAATTTCTACCCACGTTGAAGAGCATTGGAGGGAAGGATATCACTAAGGAATTCTTAAGAAAATAAAGGGGAGATATTCCCCATGTTTCCTATTTCAATGGAAGAGAGTGACATGTATGTTTGGTGGATAAATGTGATTCTTGAAATGCTCTATATTGAGTAGACTATATAACTATTATAACAAATGGTTTAGGTTGAGTCAATTGTATAGAAACATGTAGCATGGTTCCTTCATCTTGGTAGCCTCATAGCTTGACTTGGGGGTGGAAATTGTAATGGATGTTTATGGTTGGAAAAAAATTGTTTATACACGACCAATTTCTTGGACTATATTAAATTAAAGGATAAATGTTTTGTCTCATCTTGTGAATCTACAATCTAATGTTATTTTATTCTATGGAAATGTATATAATTTCATGTTGTTTGTGTTATGATTAATTATGAACATGGTAAATTAGATGCCATGAAATCAGTTAATCCATTCATTTTTTAATTGGGTTACAATGCATGCATTTTAATTAATTTTGGTCCTCCTCAGGACACTCTCTGTTGGTATTGTGGAGATATGGCCTTTGAGGGAAGAATTTGAAACCTAAATTTTAGTGGTTATTTATCCCATGGTTGGTAATATTGGGTAAGAAAAACACACTTTGGATGATGGCGTTTCAAATTTCCTCATAGATTATTCATAACTAAAAGTGACGAAACCAAATAGAGCAATTGTTGAGAATCTACAAGTGGAATGAAATGTAAAATAATCAATACCAATAGATGCATATTATTGATAGGGGTCCAAATTATATATTAACAAAATTTCCTATAAAATAACACAAAAAGGATATTGAACTCGAAAGTCAATTTTGTTGTCAAATGTAACCAATGACATGGACATCTTAGGAAAATATATATATATTTTTATTTTCATGTGATGTTTCAAGGACATGTTGGAAATATTGTTGTCATTGATGTCAAATACATGGGGAGAATACAGATGTCCAAGACAAATATTTCAAGATGGATATTGTTGGAAATATTGTTGTCATTGATGTCAAAGATAGGGGGAGACTACAAATGTCCAAGATAAATATTACAAGATGGAGATTGTTGGAAATATTGTTTTTGGATTTTTAATGCTCAATTTGGATACCCTATCTTTGAAGGACTTTTTACCATGAAGACCTGGCTCAAATGGGAGCATAGGATATATGGTTGAAAACATTATTCCTAGAACTTTCCAATGTTATATGCCACTCTCTCTAACTCCATAGGAATCAAGAGATATGAAATATTCTATTAGGTCAACCCAACCCAAAAGTATAGGTCGACCCGACCATTTTTACAGGTCAACCCAATCAAGTTTACAGGTTGGCCCAACCAGTTTTATAATTTGACCCCATAAGTGAACATAGAGACATTGTAAATATAGAATAGATGTGCACATTTGAAGAGAATCCAAGCAAGAAGAGAAAGCACAAGTTCACATAAGATACATGAGGTGTGCAAGAGGAGATGGGGAGTATTCTTGGGGTCTAAAGGTGCGTAAGAGGAGTTTTCTTGGATTTTAAGGGTGTGATATGAAGGAATAAGGTATATGATGTTGTAAAGTGAATTTTTTTAGGTTTTGATGCTACAATCTGGAATTATATTCTAGGAAGGATGCTATGAGGTTTTCTAGGGAATGAAGGCTAAATATGACTAGGATTTGAAGCTATATTTGAAGTATGAAGCATGCAGGTGAAGTCAAAAGTACTCTATGTATGAAGATATTATATTGGTACTGTTATCCCCGATTTCTAGGGATAACTAGGAGATCATGTCTCGAGGCCCACAGGTCCTAGACATGGAGTACCGAGAGCAAGATTGACCTGAGCATGGCCCTGGAGAGCCCATCTTTCTTCTTCTTCATCAGACTTGTCCTATCAGTAGCAGCAACATCCATCACCTTCGTCTTGGACTTGTATCGGAGAAGACTCTTGTTCTATGAGGTAATTGGTCCAGGTATCATGGTATGTGTCATGTTTGATCATTATCACTTTCAGATATATGCATCAGATTCCTTTCATTTATGATGAATGCTTGGATCTTACACTAACCCATTTGACCATGGTTGGGGGGATTGACAGGGTACCCTAGCAAGCTTGTACCCATAGGTTTTGGTTAGCCACCAAGGGGGGATTTTGAAGAGCCATCATCCACTCCCATAATATTATCATTTTTACATCTTGTCTCCCATTCATCTGTCCCATTCCCCTAGTCCGGACATTAGGATGACCTATTTGTGGGGTTACACCTTATCCTGTGGGAAGAAGGGGCTAAAGGCCTAGGGGGTAAAAGCAGCTGGTAAGAGATAAAATCCATAAAAAATACAACCTAGAGATGCCTCGCCCAGGGATCCCCGAGAAGGCAATAAAAGGCCTCTCAATAAGAAACAAGAGGGACCCGAAGGAAAATAACAAAACAATACCTAACCTAGAGGATGGGGGGTCTCATCACGAGCCATCCCATTATGTTCATAGGTACCTAGCAGTATGACATTGCTATTATCTGGTTACCACGCCAGGGCAGTGATCTTTGGTTGCATGGCCAAGGGAAAGGGGGTCTCATCACAAGCCAGCCTTATCATCTCCGTGAAAGTATTTGAGGGTAACACTGTCAGCTCTGGTCACCACGCCAAGGCAGTGTCCTCTAGTTAGACCTTGAAATAAAAAGAAAGAAAAAGTAATAAAGAAAAGAAAGGATAAAGGAAATAAAGGGCTTGGAAAGAATTGCATCCATGACAGGTACAACTCGCCTCCTACAAAGGCACCCACGGATAATATCACCCCTGGTTTCACTATGTCTGGACATCCTTTGACCACACCACCTCGTGTTACATGGCTTGGATGATATCCTTTGGGAACTTTCCTTTTCTTATGGATGTTGGCCCAATAAGGCATTTTGTCTTTTTCTTCAGCTTTGTATAGTAGGTCATTGTAATGTCTTTGAGATATTAGATGATATGCTAGGGTTTTTATGCATGCATTTGATAAAATTAATGATGAAATATGATTGACATTGCTATGATCCCTAGGAATAATGAGCCCATGGAGGGAGAAGTTTTTGATGTGCAGGACCATGCCCGACGGACAGGTACCAAGTGGACCGGTACACATGGGGAGATGATTAGTTCGGACCTCCATGGGGCTGAAGAGCCCATCAGATGATTGTTGGGACCTCATCAGGGGCAGAGACAAGACAGTGATTGGTCGAGCCTTTGCGCGAGAGAAGAAGGACATTTTCATCCAGGACACCTTGGTTGATCCTAGCCCTAGGAGGTTGAGCCCTTGACATCACCTCCACCACATGGCAGTTTGACAGGGCAGTTTGGCACATGTGGCAGAGTTTGGAGGCCCAAAGAGGGCCAACGTTTGTCATCTAGTGCTGTGATTTTCCCTAAAAAGGGACAATGTCTCCCTCAAAGGGGCTAGACGTCTTGCTCATTGCTCATTTAGGGTTTTCTTTTAGCAGTTTAATGTAAAATAGTATGATTTTTAGTTATTAGCCTTGTTGGCTATTTTAATGACCTAATTTTAATTAAAGGTCATTGGATGATATATATTGAGGATGTTTTCCCTCATTTTGACATAACACAATTCACTCACACTTGTGAGGTCTAATTTTTGTGCCCTTCTTGGGTATATTTGTTGCATAAGTGAGGCACACTTGCTATTGGAAGGATATTTTTGGCATTTCTCTCAAGGAAGGTTTACAACTAGGGTTTTCTTATGCTTTTCTTCATGACATGTAAGTGAATTTTCTTGCAAAACTTCTTAATTGAATGGTTGTAGGTGTAATTTCTCGCATTTGCTTATAATATTGCTGATTGAAAACCCTAGGTAACAAGCACACAAGTAGGTCATTGTTACATGTCCCCTTAGAGAGAGATATTTTTCAGCCATTGAAGGAAAGAGATTAAGCCTAGCCTTTGCTACACTTATCTTGCTTCTTCCCTTAAGCTAGCGTTGAAGTTTATAGGTTGAAATAAGGAGACGTCCTAGGCCTAGGTTACCTACACCTAGGGTTTTTACCTTCTAGGGTTTGAAAGCCTTGTCTTTGCAACACTTTCTCCCTTAGACTTATTCTTTAGGCTAGCCATTTTTGCAAGTTGATTTAGAGAAGGAGGAAAGAGCACGAGGCCTTGCTTAAGAAACACCAGAGTGATCCTCTTTCCCCTAGGGTTTTGATTCTAGGGCCCTGCCTTTGCAACACCATAGAACCCTACCTTCTAGTCTTTAAGTCATCATCCTTTCAAGATCTTGTGCCCTTATCTTTTGACTCCATATACCCGAAGGCACTGATATTTGACCTCCAACGTTGAAGTCATAGTGTACAAAAACTACTTTCAAAACTAAATTTTGAAACCCTAACTAACCAAACTAACCTAATTTAGGGCTGACGTCATAGTTGAATATCTCATCTTGACGCAACAAAAGTGTAATATAAGCAATTAAATGATGATTTGAAGCATTTATTGAGTAAATTGTTGATTGGACATATTATTGGCTTAGTCATCTCCTTAGATATTGATGAATTGATGGTCTTTCATAGCTAATTGACAAAACGTTGATTTTATTTTATATCTATTGCATTGCTTATTGAATAATATCAGATAGTCATTGAAGTACTAACCCTTTGAGTTATAGCCTGCATACATATATATTGTGTTGTTGTTGTCTTGTTCCGTGCAGGTGTTTTCAATAGGGCATACACTTCATTTATTGGCTGATTAGACAAATTGTCTGACATTGGTGGTAACCTGTGAGGAGGGAACTCTAGAACTTGACCTTATACCTTTTGCCTCTTCAAACCCCAGGTTGTCGGGGACGTCTCCCCTGGGCTAACCTCCCTAAACATAAAGAACCTCCCCATCAAGGTGACATTGGGTGGGGAAGGTTCCTATTACGCCAGTTTGATCTCTATCCTTTAGCCTATGACCTAAACTACAAATTGTACGATAACATTTTGGCGCCGTTGCCAGGGAACATTGAGTCAATTCTCCTCAGATGAAAAACCTTTTCGGTAAGCCTTGCCTCAGAGCCTTATCTTACAAGCTTACCCGACGACTCCACTAGCGTGTTTTTCCCTTTTATTTGATGATTTCAAGCAAATCATCTGGCGACTCCACAAATAGCTAATGATGACTTGTAGTGGGCGTCAGTATATACCTTCATCTACTACTATGACCTCCACAAATCCTGTCACCCCTGTAAGTTCTCCCAAATGGTCTCATAAAGAACTCTTTGGTCCTTTAAGCTTACCTAACATCCAAGGGGGGTTACATGATCTACCCAAGAAGGTCGAGTCATGGATACCTAAGTTTTCAGGGGAAGATGGATCCTATGGCAACTCTCATTGGACCGACTTCTGTGATGCATTCCAGTTTCACCAATCCGGACAAGAACACCCCAATGCCTTTTTAAGTCTCTTTGTGAGCTCACTCACTGAAAGTGCCAGAAGATGGATTAATAAACTCCTGAAAGGAAGCATCAAAACCCCTGAAGATATTGAACAAGCATTCCAGAAAGATTGGTGTGAAAAAGGAAAGCATGGATTCCCTTTACTCTCAATACACTAATATTTGCAAAGCCTCCAGCGAGGGCATTAGGGATTTCAATGATAGGTTCAACCTTTTACTCAAGAAGATCAGGCCTAATTTCTTAGAAGAAGTTGTCCTCCAACACTACTTGAACTTGTTGGAAGGAGTTTTGCAGTTTACTCTCAAAGATCGGTCACCCTCGACTCTAGAAGAAGCACAAAATTTTGCTTGCCAAATTGAGTAGAACCTTGAGTTCGAAGACTACATCAATCAATTCAATATCTTGCACAATAATGACCTTAATGAATAT
Source organism: Picea mariana (assembly GCA_032191745.1). NCBI lineage: Eukaryota > Viridiplantae > Streptophyta > Pinopsida > Pinales > Pinaceae > Picea > Picea mariana. The sequence goes on from JASDQU010102284.1 coordinate 78,165, forward strand.
AGTAATGAGGATGTCCCCAAAGCTGATCCTAAGTTCCTAGAAATTCTTGAAGTAAAATTCATGCCTCCCAAAAGGAAATGGAACATAGCTTTCTCAAACACAAACAATGTTCTGAATGCCTCGATACAACATAAGCCATCCAAGGATTTGGGCATGGCCACCCACACAAAACTTAACTTTGAAGATGCCTTGTTCACCTTGGACACACCGATGTTGGAAGATCAAGATATGAGTGAAGCCGATAAGTCTGAAGAAACCGATCCAAGCACTAGTATGTCTTGTATCCTGCAAAGGGTTAAAAGGATTCGTGAAATGTTAGAAATTTCTTTTCTAAAAAAGCAGGACTCAGATGACCAATTTCCTTTTAAGGGGATTCCCACATTATTGCAAACCGATCATTCTGAGAAAGATGAACAAACACCCTTTTCAATGGATCCTTACTCTTTTCGAGATTGCCCCACTTTTCCCTTGACAGAAAAGGACACAGATTGGGGTAATTATTCCGACGATGCCTCTAATATCTATGAATATTTGGATGAAGATGGATATCCAGTACACAGAGTAAGTAATTTCTTCGAATGGAACAAAGACGTTTTCAAAGACATAGAATTTCCAAACACCGTCATTGTGGATGAAAATCCTTGGTGTTTTCAATGCAGTGAGGCACATTGGGAACATGAGTGTCCTTACAATAGTGGTGACCATCAAAAAATAAACAATATAGACCACTTCATAGAAGGCCCTCAGATAAATATCACTGTTGAAGAGCATCAAGAGGCCATGAAAGAAGCAGTCAGGTCAGCTAGGATGGCAGTAATAAACAAACTAGACCAGGAATTAAAAGAAAAGCTAAAGAAACAAGAGTTCCAGGTGTATAGAAGGAAGAAGTTGGACCAACCTTCCACTGACCAAACAAAAACGCCACCTTTGGATGTAATCTTTCCTAAAACATCCAATACTGAAAGGGTTAACTTGAATTTTGACCTTGAAGGGGCATTATCCAAGATGCTTGTAACCATCCCTTTGAGAGAAGTCATCAAGGTACCATCTATGAAAAAATGATTTGAAATTTTTTTCCAAGGATCATATGGACCATTGAAAGATGGAACTATTGGTCATATCCAGAATGTACCTGTAATTACAACTTATGAGCAAAAGTCTAGTGACTCCATCAAAGATGACAAAGCATGTGACAAAACCAGGCCGGCTCCTCATAGATATTATCTAGAAGATACGCCTTTTGAAAAAGAGGAAAATTCGAATCAGATTAAATGGCCCACGAAAGAAGAATACCAACAACTCATGGACGAGCTCAAAGTTCAAGAATCAAAGACTGCGAAAATACTAAAGAAGGTGGAAGATGATGTACGAATCCATCCTTCACAGCAGGAAATCTTTATAGCAGAGTCCCACCCACCACCCTCTACACAATACTCCAGGGTTATTCAAGGAACAACTAATTTCAGAGTCAGAGAGTACAAGGAGGGAGACATGGTTTGGATGTGGGATGCCAATAAAGGGAAGCCTACTAATATCAAAGAAAACAATCATTTTTGGCTTGGCCCTTTTAAGGTCGGA
>JASDQU010102284.1:106298-125548 GCA_032191745.1 Picea mariana
AACAAGCAATCAAACACTGGCAGAGACTACTGGTATTGAGAACCATAGTCCCTTGAAGACTCAGAAACTTACTTTGACAGAAAATAAAAACAATTCAAGGAAAATTTCATAAAACAAAACCAATCTGAGGTGGTACTTAAGCTACAAACTGCAAAAACAGAGACCAGAATGAGATCCAGAAAACCCCTAAGAAGGATCACTTCTGACAGGGGAGAGGATGACTGCCTCTCTAAAAAAAAAAAATATGAACTCAGACATGCGACTAACACTTCATCAACTATCGTGTGCACGCGGGCTATGTGAAGGTAGGGCGTGGGTACAGGCATACAGGCCTTATACAAGCCGCGTGTACCTCCATGACTTCCATAAAATAAAAAGAAGTCAAGCAAAGAAAGCAAATAATACTGTGGAAGACCAGAATCCCTACTAGCTCAGACTCTTGCGGAAACTCAGAAAAAAGGTGATGAAACCAATTTAAAACTACCAAAAAAGTATCCCCAGAAAACCCGAGAGATCCCCAGTATGGTCGCCAATTCTATTGTGGGTGGGAAATCCCTCCTACGGACTAGCACTAAGGGTTTTATCATGCATGCAGAAATGACCTAAAGCTTCCTACTTTCTACCATCATCCCATGCCTAAACCCCACTGTTCATATGCAAATACAAGGTTAAAGAGATCAAGTTGTCGTACCTTATTTTTCATGTTCGATGTCAATCCCTTTTCACGCTTGGTTGTTGTTCGAATGCAACTCTCCTCCCAAGGCTAACTTGCATTCCAAAAAGACAAACGAAGAACTCCACATACATTTGATCTATGAACTAATGGGTTAGAAATTTAATCAACATGTAATCAATATTAAAACAATGAAAACCTCATATGGCGGGACGGGAAAAGTACTTCTTTTATTAATCTCACGAGAATACCTTACAATAGTGAGATCGGCCACTGCTCCTCAAATCTAGTCCTAGGCTCCTCTTCAACTGTGCTCCAACTGCTTTTGTATATGCTTCTCTTCACAAAATAGTTGCAAAAGGTTGAGGCAAGGGGAATGCTAATTCGGGTAGAGTTTCTTTACTATGATTTTCCTCCTTTCAAATGGGACCCCTACCCATTCTTTTATAGTCTAGAAGGAGCTAGGTATTTGGTCAAGTGACTGGCCATGAATGGTCGAAAGGTTTAGTTAACTTACCCAAAACTGTGTGTTATGTCAGCAACTTTCCATTTTTCGTGCTTTTGTAGGTACACGTGTGCTATAGTGGGTCAGCTAGAGTGTACACGCGGGTTGTAGTGGAGCAGGGTGTGTGTGCCTTTAAAAAGGGTTTTTTTAAGAAGAGTTGTTCAGTACTAGCTTGACAAAGAAGGAATATGATATGGCCTAATGCCAGGTAAGCATGTTTGGTGCAAATTAGGGTTATAACACTCTTCCTTGGTTCTATCTTTGCTGGTTAAAACTACTGGTGGATCTTTGTGTAGTTATTTTTCCTTTTCCTGATTCTTATCAACCTCTTGATTTTTGAAAACCTCTTTACCATCAGGAACATTTATTGATTTAAGTAAATTTTCCTTTTGTGAAGGAATTTTCAGCAGGTCTGATACTGGAACCAATATTTTAGCATTCAAAATCCAACTACCTAATTCAATATCTAGATTAGTAATTGGAGGAGGATTAGTTACCTTGGGAAAGTTTGCTTGAGACTTGCTTGCACCATCTCTCCCTTTTCTCTGGTATACTATCCCTTTATGTCTGGCCATCTCTAGGATCTACTCGTTTGTGGGCTTGTGTCCATACAACTTTGTAACATTATCATACTGTTCAACCACATTATTTGTTTGTTCACACCTTTCTTGCATTTTGAGCCAATAATCCATTGACAAAGGGTGAGTTTCTCCAAATTTATGTATGTGGTTAGAGCTTCTTGATTGCCCCACAAAGTTGTTTGTTGGATGGAGGCCTTGCTCATTTATTTGAAAAAATACTAGACAAGTGGACTCTTCATGAAAGTCCTCACATGCTCTACAAAAGGTTGGTATGTCCTCATTTACCACATTATTAGATTCTAACTGATTAGGTGGCCTTTGTTCTTGTTGAGGAGTTTTCTTTTGCCATCTTTCATTATCAGGCCTCGGTTGGAATCTATTATTCTGATTTTGGGACCTCTCCATGGCTATCAACCTATTCTACAATGCACTAAGTTGGGTAGCGTGAGTTGCCTCCATTCTTTTAACCATCTCTATTATGGCCTTTAAAGGGTCATAGACTAGATCTTTATTGTTTGGAATTGTTTCTTTCTCTTTAGGATCTGACTATCTTGAAGAACTGCCTCTTGTGAATCCTAGAAGGTTCGAATTTCCTGAGGCTTGCATGTTTTTGTCAATCTTCATAGTGGTTTCTTGAGATGTTTTGAGGTCGGTGGGTTCTTTATCTCTTAGTTGATATTTCATTTCACCACCGAATGCCTCAATATAGTAGATCAAGATAACACTCTCATGAGGTTTGATGTCTTTGTGCATGCTTGAAACTAGTTCACTGAACCTTTTGTTGAACTCGTCCATGGTTTCATTTTCATTTTTTTTCATTGTGTTGAGGGCCGCCAAAAGTTGACGGTGATCTCTTTTCTCCCCCCACTTTTCAGTAAAGGCATCTATGATATCCTTCAATGTTTTGAAGGTGTTATTCATCTTGTCTTCATACCAGTCTGAAGCATCATCTTCTAAGAAAAGAACAAATAACTTCATTTTTACATCTTCATAATCGTGTGCAACACACCATTTATTTATACATCTCATGAAAGACTTGACATGCATCTTAGCTGAAATGACATTATTGCCTTGAAAACTAGGAAGTTTCTCAATTGCTTGTTCAGGAATAGCATGTGGATAATTGTTTATTGCACTAAAATCACATGGAGCATATATGGCCATTTCTGAAGTAAAACTACTGCTAGCAAAAGGCAAGTGGATATCAAAAATGGACTTTGTTCCTAAATGACTAAGTACTCTACGAAAAGAGGCTTTAGCTAACCTTCTTTGTTAAACCTTCTCAGGTTTAGGAATGAAGTTAAGAATGCCTTTTGAATTCCTCCTTGTAGAATACCTAGTTAAATTGGAATTAAGTGGAGTCGCCAAATGGTTGAGTCTGTTTCTGATAAACTATAAGCATCAAAAACTAAGTAAAAACAAGGAAAAACAAGTCGTGTTCCGAGAATAGAAATATTTATCCCCAACAACTGAGCCAAAATGTTGCCACCTTATACACACTTGGGAGACGTGGAGGAAATCTTCAATCCACTCGGTGTATCCTTTGGGGCAAGTGAGAGTTAAGGTGTTGTCACCTAATCCTCAACTCCTTCATCTAGGCCAACTCCTAGCGAAGCCAAGGGGGGTAGTCCCTAACAAATATACTAAGGCTTGAACTAAGCTAAGTACAAGAAATGAAATCTAGGAGTTTATTTATTCATTCAACAATCAACCATAAATTGAAATACACATAAACCAATTATTCATCCACGATATAACATCAAGCAAATACTTGCATAAAAGGATACTCGGGTACGTTTGTTAAATGCAAGTAAATTTAAAATTTGCTTCAAAGACAATATCCAATATGTAAAAAGAAGCATGTGGCTTTGTTGAGTGTAAAATGAGACCAGTGCCTTAAAGTGAATCGTGGGAAATGTAGTTCGTGTGTTTTGTTAAGATAAATTGATCTTGAATTAGTGAAATGGTTTGGGCCTCCTTGGAGGTTAGCTCTTTGTTTGGAAACTTGTGGAGAGTTTACCAAAACCCAATGGTTTCACCAGTAAACTCACTCAAAGTGTTGGATGTCCAAAAGGGGTGGGAAGCCAGGTCCCAAGAGGGCCCGCCTTACTTCGCAGGTCACTTTAAGTCGTTTTCCCGTGCATTAAGCTAACTACTTTAGAGATTGTCCTAATTAATCTATCAACCACTAACCAACATAGTGTGTATGAAACTTACTTCCAACAGATCAAGACTAGCTCGCAACTAGAAGGGTCAGGAACCACACTGTGAGCTGAGGGAGTTTGTTTATTTTAAACAAGAAAATAAATAACTGAATTGAAATGTGAGACTAATTATTAATCCACACTGACGAGGCCTCTTTTGAGGAGTTGAGGGGATGGTTTATTTGCCAAATTGAAATTGCAGTAAGTAAAACTAATCTAGCAATTAGTGTTCTACTTTGCAAAAGGAAATCTAATCTAAACTGATTTAACTTTATGTGAAATTTGATGAATTGAGATATTTCTTTATCTTATCCTTATATGTGAAATAATAAGCCAAGAAAAGAAGCTAAAAGGAAATATGCCCAAAATCACAACACCAACCCCCTTAGGGGGAAAACAAAAAGTGAGGCCTCCCTTGGCTCACTTATTTTATTAGCTCGGTTAAAAGTGCTATTTTAAGAGTCTTTAGATCTTCTTTCAAATAAGATTGGACCCTTATATATGGATCATGCAACTGAAAATTTACTTTTTTACAATGTTTAAAGAGAATAAGGCCACCCTGGGGGTCTTAGAAACTTCATATTCTTGGATTTTCAGTAGAATTTTCTCTTGTCTTTGCACCAACCTACACAAAATCAGCGAGAAAACAAGATACAAATAGAGTCAAAGACACTTTAAGAGTGATTTGGGTTATTAGTTTGCAAGACTAAAAAAATTTCTAAGTACAATCCTATGATAGACTAATAAATTTATGAATTTAACTAACTGGAAGAGCCCTTTTCTTACTATTCTTTTCGCTGTCCTAAAACAGAAATATAAAGACAATAAGCTTTTGCTCAAATATAAAAATTAAACTCTTGGAAAACACCTATCTTTAGCCTTTAAAATTTTGCCAAAAGAAGAGAGACTAAAGATGAACTAAAGCAAGCTAGATCTAATTAAATCTTTATTTAAAACTTGAGATCTAAACTACTTGATTTGAAGTACATAAAGTAAATGAGAAATTCAGCCTTTGAAACCAACAATCCTTTTACTTTATGTGTATTTAGAACAAGTAACCAAAGGATGTAGAATTTGATGAGAAAGAGAGGAAAGAAATGCTTGATTTTCTTGAAAGCCTTGGGCAATGGAGTCTCCTACTTCGACGAAAAGTGGAGGGACTATGTTACTTCACCACAATTTTGAAGAATGAGGGGGCAGCAAGCTAGCTTACCCTCTCCTTCAAATGAGATATCCTGCACAACTTCAAACTTATTGAAAAGAGGTTAATCACATTGGTGTCATATAATTTAGAAAATTTGAGAGCATGAGAATTAAACAAAAATAAGCATGCAATCAAACTACCTAGCATACATGAGACAATAGAAACAAGAAGCAAGCAAGATTCCTACTTCTATCGTATTGAGAGATAGCTCCCCTTACAAGGCCAAGAATCACCAAAACAAAATTACAAGAAATAATCAACAAAGCATATACCTCATATACACCATGCACATAGATAATCCACACACAATAGCTTTACACAGTTGAGTAACCTCCAAAGCCTTTTTATTCAAATAGAAATGATATTACAGATTACAATAACAAGCATCTCAACCCAAGCTCCAACTAACTTGCAATAGGAGAGAGTGCTTCAATATATAAGAGAGGAAGTGAATTTATCATGGAGGAGGGCGCACCACTTGGTGAGGAGGGGCACACTTGGAGGGGAAACACATGCCAAGTGTGGAAGTGTGTCTGCCACCTCTCCCACACATCTCCCAATTCTCCACCTATCAAATTTTGAATGGATATGGGGTGCCACCTCTCAAGAGGTTGGCTGCCCCTCATGAGTATGCGCCACCTCTCAAGAGGTGTGCACCCCTTTATTTGGCACATGCTAAAACAACCATATTACATGCACACTTTATTCCATTAACCAATGAGCATCATCCTCTTGTTGCCACATAGCCTTTTGAGGCTTTATTTGGTCTCCAACATGTCCCCACATGTTTCCTTAATTTTTGCACTTGCTGATTTTTTATGATTTTATTTGATTTTTTTGGGGTTTTGGAGTAAAATTAATTTTTAAGTGATTAAAATCACTAATTTTACTCAACCAAGTGGGTACTTAGGTAATATGGGTTCTCTAGGTCCAAAAATGAGCACCCCCATGGCATATTAAGTCCCCTAGTACCACTCTTTTAATACATCTTTATTTTTTAATTAAAAATTGTCGAATTCTGGCAATTTTTAATTAACTGAAAAAATTAAAAAAAATCTTAAGGGGGACTTAGTACATTTCCATAAGACTCTAGCAGAATTTTTAGCATGGTAATATACATTAGACACTAGGCTTACATCCATGCTCAAGCCTAACCATGGGCATATACTCTAGCTTTGGATGGATTGAGTGAAAATACTCATAAATTATAAATTGCCTAAAAACGGCAAAATATAATTAGTAAGTGAAAAAACACTCCAGAGTATAACTCACACTTAGGACTTAAGGTGGCTAATACCTTTTACAAGTTTATCATGTAACATCTCTTATTACAATTTTTCATGGAAATGTGAAGAGAAAAAGGTTGGTCTTTATGACCGGCTGAACTTCTGAACTCAGAATTTTGAACAATAATGTTCAAACTTTGGCGGCTTGCTAGAAGTCCATCCTAATGCAACTTTGATGGATAACACGGCCCATGAAGAATATTGCTTGGCGTGCGATTCGACTATGTCGTTCAAGTTCACAAAGTCATCGGGCATGTTGAACTTGGGCAATCCGATATCCTTCATTGCTTTGTTGATTTTACCCCAATGTTTCTCGCATTTGACCCACTGCTCTTGAATTTCCCAGTGTGGTTCCCGAGACATTTTAGCCCAATACTCGACTGATCTCTTTATTCGATCAAGACTGCTTTCGCTCAACACTCGGATGTCGTGTTCTTCTTTATCTCAACCCTTCTGGACTGCACTAAGATAGTCAACTCTTTCCACAGCTTGTTGCGCCTTTTCGTACCACCGCTCCATATCCTTGCACGTTGCGAGTTCCATGAGAGTATCTTCCTAGAACTCGGCTATCTTCGCAGTGAAAAGGTGCCACTCATTTGTGAACTTGCAGTAAGCCTATTTAAACTTGCTCCTTAGGTACACCGTGGCCTGTGTGGTGTCCTGATAATAATTAGCCAGATGGCGCAAATGTTCCAGTTCTTTAAGGGTGGCAACCAGCTCCTTTTCATCCTTTTTAGCTTTGTCTAGGGTGGCGTCTGAGATCGCTCTCCCTACACTGATAATTTTAGATGTTCTAGCATTTTCTGTGTTTATCAAATCTTCCTCTGTATTGGTGAGGATGGAGTGATCCAATGTAATCCTCCTTTTCTTGGTGGTCCGTTGGACAATAGCCTTCCTCTTTCGATCATAAGTGATCACGTATATATCGGCTACCTCATCCACAGGTTCAGGAATCTGTTGATCACTCCATGTGAGTGTGTTTCCCAAACTTCCGGTGGTGTATATTTGTTTAGGATCGGTTTCTTGAACTTCCTCGTTACGCTCCAAAGGCCCGGTCTCTATCTGTCATTAGTCGGGGGTCTAAGTATCGATCAAAATAGAGGCGTCGGGAATAGACTCTATACTTACTTGTTAATCGGTCGTTGAAACATTTATTTCCTTTTGCGGGGCTCCTTCCTTTGGCTCGTCAGGTTCTGACGTGTCTTTCGGACTGTCTTCTTGGGTCTTTGGCGCATCAGGCCTCTTTGTGTTGAGGCCACTCTCGACTTATTTTTCTTTCTGTGTGACCTCCTCAGTTTGGACCCCAGGAACAGGAGAAGAAGTCTTCTTGTTGGCACAGGGGCAGACCCAGGGTTCACCTCCAAGAGCACACCAACAAGCCCTAACTATTGGCCCTTTCGGCAGCACCTAGGAGGCAGATGCAGTCTCACCCGAAGCAGTTATGAGGGGGTTGTAGGACAGAGATGTCTACAACCAAGGGAAATATCAAGTGGATCTAATATAGAACAGTACAATATGCACAAATCACTTATCAACTTAGATATATTCTGCACATCTACTTATCAGATCTAAACAATAATGCAATCATAGTATATCAATGACAGAGATAAAATACCAATCACACATGACAAAAAATATACGTGGTTCACCCTCTCTCTAGGGCTACATCCACATAACTGTGCTATAATATATTAAGGTAAAGCATATAGTTCTTGTCTGCGCTCTTAGCTAGTAGATCTTTTTTCTTCTTCTGTCTTTCTCTCCCCTCCCTGCGCACCCAGCTGAAGATCTTAAAATACTAGAAGGCTCTCGTACTCAACACTTCTTTCTCACACACTACTACTTGCTTGATCACACAATGACAAGACAACAACAATAATCATAACATCAACCCAACACAGGTCCTTTAGACCTCTATTTATACATTACAATAGTTCATCGACACCCTTAGGCTGAAACCTAGGTGTCCAAAACCCTAGATACCAAAACCCCAGGTGTCTAAAACCCTAGGTCAACTTGACCTATATTTTCAGGGCTTTGCCAGCCTATCTTTCTTTCCTTCTCACGCGGTGCTCCAAAGCATCCAATGGTGGCTTTTTCCACTTTCTGAGTTGTCCACGATCCTCCTTTCTTACTTATTTGTCATCCCCAATCTCCTCATTCAACGGTTTAATTCGCTCCATGTTTTTTTCTGTTTTGCTTACTTCAACCCAATAACAGTCATTATGTCTTCCACGAAGTTTGCATTCTCCCTTTTCTTCCTTGGTCTTTGCTTGCTTCCATAACCAAGGGCCAACAGGCCCACAACACTCACATGTGACTCATCCCAAGGCACTTTAGATCTGAGCTTTCTGTTTTACTTCGACTCCAGACTGTGTAGTGCAACCTTTATGTTCTGCTCGATGCCTCCTCTTTTTCCCTTGTGCAGACTGTCTTTTCTCTGTCTGGTACCCAGTTTCAATTGAACCTAGTACCTAGACCCTTTTCTTCATGTGTTTACTGAGATCTGCGAGGCAGCTGGTTGTCATAGTACAACTTCAGTTTGCTCCCATTCACTAAACCTTCCTTCCATTCTCCATTCAATGCTTTCAATTGCGCAACTCCTCCCTCCGTGACATAAGCGATCTCGTATGGCTTTAGCCAATGCATTTTGAACTTCCCATGATGTTTTATGAACTTATTATCATATACCAGTACTAGATCACCTTGTTTGAATGCCTTCTTGTTGATGTGCTTGTCATGATAGGCCTTCTCTCTTTCCTTATGTACCTTCTGATGGAATCCTGCAATGAATCTATCTTCCTCTAGTTCAACCAGCTCTGCAAGCCTCTCTTGAACAACACCTGGTTCGTCCATATCTGTAAAGGAAACAATTATTAGGCTTGGTACCAAATATTCCATTGGAACAACAGCTTCAAGACCATATACCAACTTGAAGGGGGTCTGCATTGTTAGTTTCTTACAAGTAGTTCTATAGGCCCATAATACTGTTGGTACTCTTAAATCCCAATCATCCCTGTTCACACTGCAAATCTTGGTTAGTGTTGTTTCCAAAGTCTTGTTGAACGCTTCAGCTGTCCCATTTGCTGGTGGATGGTAAGTTGTGATCTTCTGATGGTGAACAACAAATTCCTTAGTCAGGGCTTCAACTGTCTTATTGATGAAATGTGTTCCTTGATCACTCATAAGGATCTTTGGGAATCCAAACCTGGTTATGATGTCATCAAATATGAAGTGCGCAGTTGTAGCTGCACCACGGTCCTTTACTGATCTTGCTTTAGCCCATCTGGTCAAGTATTATGTTGCTATAATTATGTACCTTTCTCCTATGCGTTTTCCTGGTGGGTTTATAGGTCCAACAAAGTCAATGGCCCATTTCTTGAATGCTTGTAGGGTTAGTTGTGGTTCCAATGGCATTTCATCTCTTCTGGATGGTTTCCCAACTCTTTGGCATACATCACAGGCTCTGGAATAGTCTTCAACATCTCTGTGTAAGGTAGGCCACTAAAGGCCAGCACTAAGAACCTTTTGCGCAGTTGCTTTTCCTGCATAATTTCCTCCTACGATACCTTCATGAGCTTCTGCAAGGATCAATGGTCGTTCTACCTCCATAACACACCTTCTCAATATCTCATCAGGTCCCATCTTGTATAGATGTCTGGCTATAAGTGAGAAGTCTGCAGTGTGCACTACTAGTTCTTTCTTCTGAGGAATTGTGTACTCACTAGGTTCAGTTCCTGTTGATAGGAACTGGACTATCTCTGCAAAGTGGTCATCGATCTTTCTAATGGTCAGTAGTTGTGCATCCAGTAACGTATCCTCCAAACTGGTCAACTCTTCACCATGTTCCAACCTTGATAAGTGATCAGGACCTTTGTTCATTCTCCCTGGATTTACTATGATCTCAAAATCATATTCCTGAAAAGCAGAAGCCATCTGCATATTCTCCCCCCCAACACTCACTTGTTGACTAGGTATTTCAGTGCGAAGTGATCAGTGAACATTTTAAAGTGTCCTCCCAACAAGTAGTGGTGAAATTTATGTAATCCGTACACCATGTCTAACCCTTCTCGCTCAGTGGTGGTGTAGTTGATCTTAGCAGTTGATAGCTTCCTGCTAGCAAAGGCTAACGGGTGGTCAATATCTCATGTTCCCGGTTGTGACCAGAATGGGCGCAGTAACCATTTTCTGTTTTAGTGTGTCGAGGCTCTGTTGGCATTCTTCTGTTCAACTAAACTGACAATCCTTCTTCAACAACTTCTCCATGGGCACTATAATCTGAGCATATCCCTTAATGAACTTCCTATAGTAGCCTGTGTGTCCCAATGCAGTGCGCAGCTATTTGATTGACGTAGCAGGGGGTAGATCAAGTATAATGGCGATATTGGATGGATATACCAGCAATCCTTGCTTACATACAATATGTCCTAACAGAAGTCCAAATGGTGAAAATAAAATGCATTTCTTCAGGTTCAAGGCAATTTTACACTGCCTGCATTTATCCAACATTAGCCTTAGACATTCAATATGATTCTTCAATAAACTAAAAATAGTCCAATCATCAAAATATGCTTCTAGAAATTTATGCAGAAATTCCTTGAATGCTTCAACCACCACCCTAGAAAAGATGGCAGGGGCATTCTTCAATCCGAATGGAATTACTTTGTATTGGTAGGATCCCCATTCTATTGCAAATGTGGTCTTATGGTGATCTTCCTTGGCAATCTAGATATGATGGTATCCTGAAAATCCATCTGTAAAAGAATATACTTCCTAGCCTCCCACATTATCTAACACTTCATCAGTGAATGGTGTAGGGAAGGGGTCATGCAAAGCATCATTCAGCTTCCCGAGATCTACGCATATCCTGATATCTCCCATCTCCTTGTCTTGTACCACCATAGGGCTAATCCATTCTGACTCTTCAACAGGTTCTATAATCCCTACTTCCAGAATTCTGTCAAGCTCACTCTTCACTTTTTCCTTATATTTAGGGTTCAGTCTGTAAGGTCTTTGTTTGACTAGTCTTGCATCTGGATTCAGAGGGATCCTCATCTCTCCCATAGGTCCTTTAATTCCCTTCATATCAGTGAACTTGGTAGGAAACAAGTCCTGATATTCATGCAGTAACTCTGTAATTTTGTCAATGGTGGAAGCATCCCAGTAATCTCCAACATTTGCAAACGTTGGTGTCTTCTTTGTTCCAATATTAACCTTCTTAATCTTGATCGGTTTTCCAATAAATGGTAGCTCAAATCCTGGTCCTTCCACATCTCTCTGACCTTCTATTTCCGCGATGTTCACCTTCCTAGGATCATCGTCTTCATCCACATTAATGTTGTAACAGCCTTGCAGTTTCTGGAGAGGCGCAGTCCATTCATCCTCTTCTTGCTCTAAGGAGAGCCTAAACGCCTCCTCAAGTACTTACTGTCTGACAATCTATAGTGCTTGGTCTACTGAAGGAAATTGGCTTTCAAATAAGAATGTAGTTACAAAATTTTGAGTCATACCTTCCCAATCTGTAGTGATGAGGCGCAACTCTGCTTGGAGGTACCAGTTGATAGGCGTCGTGTCCAGCGTGTTAATGAATTTGTGCACTTATTGTTCTTGAGGAATGTTGCTCCATGCTTCCTCACAACTCCAAACATGGTCCTTTGGACAACTTCGACCTCTCTACTGAACTTCACAGCCTTCCACTTGTGCTGAGAACCGTGATGTCATTAGGGTACAACATTGTACCCAATCTGTAATGTTACTTTTGTGTGCCCCCCACCATCTTGTTGGGGTTTCTCTTAGGGCCTCATCCATTGCCAACAATCTTTGTTGCATTGGTACACTCTCTTCAAAGTTCGACAAGAAGGTTTCCAGAGGATTTAGACCATCAAAGTTGGGTAAGTTACTTACTGTTGTGCCGATCCAACGAACTTATCTAGTTAATCTAGCACATCTTCTTGTAGGTATTTCATACATTTTATTCTACCAGTTCTCCAGTGCTTCTTCTGAGTTTGATGAACATGCGCTATCACTTTGCCAGCTTAAGTTCCCATCAGCTGTAGGATTAATGTAATCCTATTGTCTGGCTGTTATCTTGTAGATGTTTTCCAGTTCGTATGCGCAGTATTTTTCTTTGATAGGTTCTGTGTACCATTGACCTTCATCTGGATCTAAAGGTGAAATGACCCTAAGGCCATCTCTTTCAAAAGTCATACCTCTTTTCTTTAAATCAACCACAGTGGAATTATTGAAGGCCCAATAAATTCCTAACAATTCGGGGTAAGGACAACTATCATCAACTATTTCAATTACCTCAAAATCTACAAATGTTCTTACTCCATCGATGTCCACAGGGACGTGTTCTAATCTGCCAAAAGGGCTTACAACTTGCTGATTATCCATACTAAGCCTGATAGGGGAATAGATCAAATTTGGTTTTCCCATCAGTGCCCAAGTTTCCTTTTTCATGACATTGACCTCCGACCCTAAGTCGAGGACTACATAATCTATCTCATACTCTCCTATTTGAGCATTCAAATGTAATTCCTTATTTTTCCTTCTCTTCTTACCAATTTGGTGTACTGCCCTATTCAGTAAGGGGTCTATCTTTCCTAGCTCATTTTGTCTGATTAAATTTTGTAACTCTTGTACAATGCATTCATCCTGAATCAACTTAATGCAAGTATATAAAAATTCCATGAGCTTGCTTACCTCTTTTCCTTATTTTGGTGAAACAGACTGATCAAATGCTAGAGGCATTCCATATTCTCTCACTTCTGGTCTTGTCTTTGATGAAGAGCCTTGGTCTCTTCTGAATTCTTTTATGTCTTCCTCAAATATTTTTCTTTCTTTCTTTGCATCAAAGGTTTGGGTTTTCTCTATAGCTTTCCTAATTCCTGAATATTTTGTAATATTTCCTTGGGTCAATCTATCTTCTCCTGTAATAGTGCCTCCTCTGGTTATAACAACGACTCTAGGGTCTTCTCCATGAGGCTCATCATATATCAATTTCACTTGTGGGTTCTGTTGAGGTCCTCATCTTTCTTGAAGCTTGGCTAGCAGCACAGGACAATTTTCTATAACATGGTCAAACGAACTGCAGTAGCTGCAAGTGGTACAAGGATTATGGAAATCCCTTGCAAGGTGTCCTGGTTGTGCGCAATTATAACAGAAGATTTGTCCTCGGCCTCGACCCATTCCTCCTCCTCTTCCTCTTCCTATGAATCCACCATGAGGATTGAAGTTCCCTCTCCCAGGAGAGTTATACTACGTAGTGTTTCCTTCTTGCTGTACTTCACCTTGAATCTTATATATGTCTCTCGACCTTTCATTCATGAGATCATAAGCCATACAATCCCTATCATCATGTCCTACGGAAATAGAAAATGTACAATACAAATTTGTAGGTGTTTGAACATACTTTTTCATGTAGTAGCACTCACTAGGGCGATGTCTGGTTCTACATACCTCGCACCAAGGTAAGGTGACTTGCTTCAAAGGGCTCGAAGCTCCAGAAGCCAAGTATTCATTGAATAGGGGACAATGTTCCTTGTCATGGCCTTCTGATCTACATTTGACACACCAGATGTCTTCGCTTTTATCTTTTCCCTTATATTTCTTCATATCTTCGACCTGCAAGAGACAAACTAGTCAGCTGACTCAAGATCTGACTCATACCTGTGTTAGATTTTCCCATAGGGGCTGATTCTAACTTCATGGCGATCTCCAATGCCTCCACCTGCAAAGAAATCTTCTGTTGCATCAAGGGAACTCTAATGTGTGGTATAAGGGTAGCAATGAACCATTCTTTGTTCTGCTCATCAGGGATTTGAAAAGTCAATCGGCTCGTTAAGGTCTTGAATCTCTGATCGAATTCCCAAACAGGTTCGACCACCTTCTGCTTGATCTTTCTTGGCTCTATAATACATTGTGACTACGACTTAGGTTTCTTGAACTCTACAGTCAACACGTTCTTTATCTAATTCAGTGGCTTAGTTTGTGCAAGTCCTTGGACAAGCTTCATGTACCAGCTCAGCGCGCGATCCCTTAGAGTGGTACTAAACTGGGTTCTTTTGACAGTTTCGTCAATGACATTTT
Organism: Picea mariana; assembly: GCA_032191745.1. Lineage (NCBI taxonomy): Eukaryota > Viridiplantae > Streptophyta > Pinopsida > Pinales > Pinaceae > Picea > Picea mariana. Next base: position 120,843 of record JASDQU010102284.1, read on the forward strand.
TAATATTCCATACAACTTCACATAGGAACCAGTGTTGATCAAGATCTTCAGATCCATCTCCCCTAAAGATAGGAAGCCTCATCTCATCTGCAATAGATATTCCTAGGGTTCCTAACTAAATATGTGGTGGACTACTATTGACAGTGCTCTGGACACTCTGGTGACTGTGATTACTTTGGTTTCTTAATACTACTGAATCAACACGAGGGATAACAGTACTTACTTCGATGGTCTGCGTAGTTTTTGAGGTTTCAAGTTCTCCTCGACGAAGCTCTTTAGCTTTCCCTTCCTCTATCCCAACAAGTTTTGAATGCTCCCCGTCTGTCAGTTCTGTCTCTTCTCCACTGTAGAAACCCTCCTCCCCGTGGTTCTTCTTAAACAAGTTTGCAAGGTGAAATTCTCATAGCACTCTCCTGTTGCGCATATGTCCAGCTTCTGTGTCACTGTCACTGTCCAAATTTTTGAACATTAGCCTTTCTAGATCTGACCAATCTACTGTATCTTCAATATTTTCTTCTCATGCAATAGCATCTTGAGTCTCAACTTCAAGAATTGTAAAAATTTTCCTCTGGGTCCCTTGAATAAGTATCTCTCAGCTTGGCTATATGATTCTACTCTGTCAACAACAAACTCTGTGATGTACCCACCAATGGTGCTATCAAACCAATGATCTACTCCTCGTGATACGACGTTATCAACTCTTTTGACCTTCTTGATCAACTCTGACGTCCAAACCACAGGAGGTCTAGGTCGGATCTCGAACTGGGTATCTGCTAATCTAGCTAGCCACTCATACAGCTCCTGATGGATTCCCCTGAAGAAAATTTCATGTATATCAGTAAAGATATATTTCTCCAACCAATCCTCTGAACTAACATTAGGGTTCTTGTTCTAGGCTTCAATGAAGTCCTTTTCTTGATCCTCTATCCACTTTTGAGTCTTTGTCTTCGATGGAAACCACCTTGACATTCCCTCAACAAGATTCTCATCTCGACAACGGAACCATTTGTTGGCACAGGGGCAGATCCAGGGTTCACCTCCAAGAGCACACCAAAAATCCCTAACTACTAGCCCTTTCGACAGCACCTACAAAGAAGATGCAGACTCACCCAAAGTAGTTATGAGAGGGTTGCAGGACAGAGATGTCTACAACCAAGGGAAATATCAAGTGGATCTAATACAGAACAGTACAATATGCACAAATCACTTATCAACTTAGATCTATTATGCACATCTACTTATCAGATCTAAACAGTAATGCAATCACAGTATATCAATGACAGAGATAAAATACCAATCACACACGACAAAAAATATACGTGGTTCACCCTCTCTCTAGGGCTACATCCATAGAACTATGCTATAATATATTAAGGTAAAGCATACAGTTCTTGTCTGCGCTCTTAGCTAGCAGATCTTCTTTCTTCTCCTCTCTTTCTCTCCCCTCCCTGTGCACCCAGCTATAGGGTTGATCTTCACACCCAGCTGAAGATCTTATAATACCAAAACGCTCTCGTACTCAACACTTTTTTCTCACACACTACTACTTGTTTGATCACACAACGAAAAGACAACAACAATAATCATAACACCAACCCAACCTAGGTCCTTTAGACCTCTATTTATACATTACAATAGTTCATTGACATCCTTAGGCCAAAACCTAGGTGTCCAAAACCCTAGATACCAAAATCCTAGGTGTCTAAAACCCTAGGTCAACTTCACCCGTATTTTCAGGGCCTCACCAGCCTATCTTTCCTTCCTTCTTGCGCGGTTCTCCAAAGCATCCAATGGTGGATTTTTCCGCTTGTTGAGTTGTCCATGATCCTTCTTTCTTGCTTATCTGTCATCCTTGATCTCCTCGTTCAACGGTTTTCGCTTAGTCTTTTCTGCTATTTTGCTTACCTCGACCCAGTAACAATCACTGTGTCTTCTGCGAAGTTCGCATTCTCCCTTTTCTTCCTTGATCTTTGCTTTCTTCCATAACCAAGGGCCAACACTACTCAGGTCCTTTTTCTTCCTCAACATGCATAGGAGTCCCAAGAGATACACCTGGGCTTTCATCCTCGTCATATATCCTTATAAATTTTCTCAAGGGGTTTGATGTGCCGATCCTATGCGATGCTTTGATGATCTCTGGTTGTGTCACCACACCTGTCGATGATCCAGTTGGTGTCATCGTGAATTCAAGGTCATCCAACCCGACTATTTCATCAATATTTATGAATTTAGGGCCGCTTGTAACCCCCTGTCTTCTCCCTAGGTTATCGGTAGGGGATCCTGTCGTTTTTGATAGGTCTAGGTCATCTTGCAGATAGTCAAGCACCCATTGCGCTCTTTCCAACATGAGTGTTGGGCCTTGGGTATGGATTAAGAAAGACAGCGAAGAAAAAGGAAAAGAAAAGACAAAGTGTGAACTGCACGGAAGGCACATTGACTGAGATTGGATTGAAGTGGTCAAAGAAACATAAAAGAAGGAGCGAAGTAAGGGAAAACAAGTTTTTGGATGAGAATATCAAGGATAAAAGATCAACAAGGAGGACAGATCATGGACAACTCAGCAAACGGAAAAAGCCACCAATGGATGTTTTGGAGCACCTCGTGGGAAAGATGGAAAGATAGGATGGTGAAGCCCAAAAAACGTGGGTCAAAGTGGACCTAGGGTTTTAGACACCTAGGGTTTTGGTATTTAGGGTTTGGACACCTAGGTTTCGATCTAAGGTTGTCTGAGAGTCATTGTAATGTATAAATAAGGAGCTAGATGAGAGAAGGGGGGTTGGTGAGGGGTTGGTAATTGTTTCTCATAAGTTGTTGAGTGTGGATGATTGTTGGAAAAGGGAGAGAAAGTATTGTTGTGTGAGAGTGTATTGGATTGTAATATCTTCAGCTGGGTGCGAAGATCAACCCTGCAACTGGGTGCGCAGGGAGGAGAGAGAGAGAAAGAGAGAGAAATCTACAAGCTAAGTGCGCATATAGAACTGTATGTTTTCATATAATATCAAGAAACATAGTTTTGTGGACGTAGCCCTGGGGAGAGGGTGAACCACATATATATTGTTTTTCTATGGGATTGATGTTGTGTTCTTTTGCCTTCTGTTATTCTATCATTGCATCATTTTGTTAGATCTAAAATATAGCTCGCGTAGTAGGCTTAAAGGAGATAAATAATAACTAGGTTGATGTGTATTGTTTCCTTGGATCCACTTTGTATTTCCTCTGGTTGTAGACACATGTGTCCTGCAACCCCCTATTGCTACTTCGGGTGAGACTGCATCTGCTTTGCAGGTGTTTCCGAAAGGGCCGGTAGTTAGGGCTTGTTGGTGCGCTATTAGAGCTGAACCTTCGGTCTGCCCCTGTGCCAACAAATAGTTTCATTGCCGGGACCAGGATCTTCATGAGGGAATTTCAAGGTGGTTTCGATCGAAGATAGAGATTTGAAATTGGATATAAGAACAAGAAAAAGACTTCATTGAAGCTCAGAACAAGAACTCTATTCTTAGTACAGAGGACTGGTTGGGAAAGTATATCTTTACTGATATACACGAGATTTTCTTTGGAGGAATTCATAAGGTGAAATATCCCTGATCTGGCTGATCAAGATATTCGCTACTGTTCTAATGCTCTGTCTTGCAGATCTGATACACTGGGGGTTTCTGGATGCGTTTTAGCCGTGTGTTTGAGATATTCTTAGGTTATTGTGGTTGCATGTTGGTTATTGCAGGTGCATATTGGTTATTACATGTGCATGTTGCATATTTAAGGTTTAACAATCATATAAAGATGCATGAAAAAGTCTAGAATGTCAACTGCTCAATATCATGAATAATAACGGTTCAAGCATGGAAATACAATAGCCTACTGGAAAGATAAAATCTAAACGTCAGTCATATCTCCTGGATCTGTACTGGAATATAATCGAATAAAAACAAAAAAAAATACCCGTGATCATAAGAAGATAGCAGATCTGATGCATGCACGGATAGATCGGCAAAAATGTGCGATTCCGGAGAAATACGGTAACCGCTACCAGCTGGAAAACTCGACCTGAAGAATCCACCATCAGAATGTGCTCGAAACTGTTCCAATAGAAGTGCCCTAGCCTCTATACTGGAATGGTCGTCTGTCGGATCTCGGATCTAACCCCGGCGGCACTGGATCTGGACCCCTGGGGGGTTTGCACCCCTCCTGGAACACTGAATGTTCCCCAAAAGATTCCACCAACAAAATCTACTGCTATATGACTCAAAACGATTGTCTCATCAAACAATGAAATGGGTCGGAAGGATTTGTCCAGATCTGCTCTGAAACTCTGCATGCAACGGCAAATGTCTGTCCGGAATAACTGTGCCCTGAATGGCTGGATGAATCGATCTGAAAGATTCCACCATCGAAATCTGATGGTATATGGCTCAATGGAAGCGCCCTGGTTGGATCTCCAATGGGTCAGAATGAAACTACAATCGGGACACAGGTCTATTGCAGATCTCCAAACCCTCAAAATAGCTTGCGCCCTCCTTGGCTGAGCTATGCCCTCCACAACGGAAACTCCTGAAACGTACGGTGAAATACCTGGATGGTATCTTCGATGGGCTAGGGTGTGTCTCTCAACACCGAAACCGATCAAGGGTGGTGGTTTCCTCCAGAAATCCACAAAACAGTAAGGTCGGCTCTCCTCCTCCTCTGGGAACTCTCAACATCAAATCATA
>JASDQU010102284.1:128372-146832 GCA_032191745.1 Picea mariana
ATTCTTTATCTAATTTAGTGGCTTAGGTTGTGCAAGTCCTTGGACAAGCTTCATGTACCAGCTTAGCGCGCGATCCCTTAGAGTGGTACTAAAATGGGTTCTTTTGACAGCTTCGTTAGTGACATTTTTAATATTCCATACAACTTCACATAGGAACCAGTGTTGATCAAGATCTTCAGATCCATCTCCCCTAAAGATAGGAAGCCTCATCTCATCTGCAATAGATCTTCCTAGGGTTCCTAACTGAATATGTGGTGGACTACTATTGACAGTGCTCTGGACACTCTAGTGACTGTGATTACTTTGGTTTCTTAATACTACTGAATCAACAGGAGGGATAACAGTACTTACTTCGATGGTCTGTGCAGTTTTTGAGGTTTCAAATTCTCCCCGAAAAATCTCTTTAGCTTTCCCTTCCTCTATCCCAATAGGTTTTGAATGCTCCCCATCTGTCAGTTCTACCTCTTCTCCATTGTAGAAACCCTCCTCCCCGTGGTTCTTCTTAAACAAGTTTGCAAGGTGAAATTCTCATAGCACTCTCCCGTTGCGTGTATGTCCAGCTTCTGTGTCACACCCAAAGCAGTTATGAGGGGGTTGCAGGACAGAGATGTCTACAACCAAGGGAAATATCAAGTGGATCTAATACAGAACAATATAATATGCACAAATCACTTATCAGCTTAGATCTATTCTGCACATCTACTTATCAGATCTAAACAGTAATGCAATCACAGTATATCAATGACAGAGATAAAATACCAATCACACACGACAAAAAATATATGTGGTTCACCCTCTCTCTAGGGCTACATCCATAGAACTATGCTATAATATATTAAGGTAAAGCATACAGTTCTTGTCTGCGCTCTTAGCTAGCAGATCTTCTTTCTTCTCCTCTCTTTCTCTCCCCTCCCTGTGCACCCAGCTACAGGGTTGATCTTCGCACCCAGCTGAAGATCTTACAATACCAAAAGGCTCTCGTACTCAACACTTATTTCTCACACACTACTACTTGTTTGATCACACAATGAAAAGACAACAACAATAATCATAACACCAACCCAACCCAGGTCCTTTAGACCTCTATTTATACATTACAATAGTTCATTGAAATCCTTAGGCCGAAACCTAGGGGTCCAAAACCCTAGATACCAAAATCCTAGGTGTCTAAAACCCTAGGTCAACTTCACCTGTATTTTCAGGGCTTCACCAGCCTATCTTTCCTTCCTTCTCGCACGGTGCTCCAAAGCATCCAATGGTGGATTTTTTTCGCTTTTTGAGTTGTCCATGATCCTTCTTTCTTGCTTATCTGTCATCCCCGATCTCCTCGTTCAACGGTTTACTTCGCTCCGTCTTTTCTGCTATTTTGCTTACCTCGAACCGGTAACAGTCACTGTGTCTTTCGCGAAGTTCGCATTCTCTCTTTTCTTCCTTGATCTTCGCTTGCTTCCATAACCAAGGGCCAACACTACTCAGGTCCTTTTTCTTCCTCAACATGCACAGGAGTCCCAAGAGATATGCCTGGGCTTTCATCCTCGTCATATATCCTTATAAATTCGCTCAAGGGGTTTGATGCGCCGATCCTATGCGATGCTTCGATGATCTCTGGCTGTGTCACCGCACCTGTTGGTGATCCAGTTGGTGGTGTCGTGAATTCAAGGTCATCCAACCCGATTATTTCATCAATATTTATGAATTCAGGGCTGCTTGTAACCCCCTGGCTTCTCCCTAGGTTATCGGCAGGGGATCCTGTCGTTTTTGATAGGTCTGGGTCATCTTGCAGCTAGTCAAGCACCCACTGTGCTCTTTCCAACATGAGTGTTGGGCCTTGGGTATGGATTAAGAAAGACAACGAAGAAAAAGGAAAAGAAAAGATGAAGTGCGAACTGCGTGGAAGGCACATTGACTAAGATTGGGTCGAATTGGTCAAAGAAACATAAAAGGAGGAGCGAAGTAAGGGAAAACAAGTCGTTGGATGAGAATATCAAGGAGAAAAGATCAACAAGGAGGACAGATCCTGGACAACTTAGCAAACGGAAAAATCCACCAATGGATGCTTTGGAGCACCTCGTGGGAAAGATGGAAAGACAGGATGGTGACGCCCAAAAAACTTGGGTCAAAGTGGACCTAGGGTTTTAGACACCTAGGGTTTTGGGATTTAGGGTTTTGACACCTAGGTTTCGACCTAAGGTTGTCTGAGAGTCATTGTAATGTATAAATAAGGAGCTAGATGAGAGAAGGGGGGTTGGTGAGGGGTTGGTGATTGTTTCTCATAAGTTGTTGAGTGTGGATGATTGTTGGAAAAGGGAGAGCAAGTATTGTTGTGTGAGAGTGTCTTGGATTATAATATCTTCAGCTGGGTGCGAAGATCAACCCTGCAGCTGGGTGCGCAGGGAGGAGAGAGAGAAAGAGAGAGAGATCTGCAAGCTAAGTGCGCATATAGAACTGTATGCTTTCATATAATATCAAGAAACACAGTTTTGTGGACGTAGCCCTAGGGAGAGGGTGAACCACATATATATTGTTGTTCTATGGGATTGATGTTGTATTCTTTTGCCTTTTGTTATTCTATCATTGCATCATTGTGTTAGATCTAAAATATAGATCGTGCAGTAGGCTTAAAGGAGATAAAGAATAACTAGATTGATGTGTATTGTTGCCTTGGATCCACTTTGTATTTCCTCTGGTTGTAGACACATGTGTCCTGCAACCCCTTATTGCTACTTCGGGTGAGACTGCATCTGCTTCGCAAGGGTTTCCGAAAGGGCCAGTAGTTAGGGTTTGTTGGTGCGCTGTTAGAGATGAACCCTGGGTCTGCCCCTGTGCCAACAAATAGTTTCATTGCCGGGACCGGGATCTTCATGAGGGAATTTCAAGGTGGTTTCGATCGAAGACAGAGATTCGAAATTGGATATAAGAACAAGAAAAGGACTTCGCTGAAGCTCAGAACAAGAACCCTAATCTTAGTACAGAGGACTGGTTGGGAAAGTATATCTTTACTGATATACACGAGATTTTCTTTGGAGGAATTCATAAGGAGCTATACGAGTGGTTAGCCAGATTAGAAGATACCCAGTTTGATATTAGATCTAGACCACCTGTGGTTTGGACGTCGACGATGATCAAGAAGGTTAAGAGAGTTGATAACGTCATGTCAAAAGTAGTAGATCACTGGTTTGATAGCACCATTGGAGGGTACATTACCGAATTTTCTATTGATAGAGTACAGTCATATAGCCAAACAAAGAGATATTTCTTTAAGGACCTAGAGGAAAATTTTTACACTTTTTGAAGTTGAAGATCAAGATGCTATTGCATGAGAAGAACATCTTGAAGATACAGTAGTTGGTCATATGCGCAGTGGGAGAAACTTCATAGAGGTTCCTCTATTGAACTTGTTTGAGCAGACTCACGAACCACTAGCACAGGACAAAGGGTTCTACAGTGGAGAAGAGGAAGACTTATTGAATGAGGAACATTCAAAGTCTGCTAGGGCAGAGGAAGGGAAGACTGAAGAACCTCACCAAGAAAAATCATAAACTTCAAGAACTGCGCAGACTGTTGAAGTAAGTACTATTACTCCCCCTGTTGTTTTAGTAGCGTTAAGTAACCAGAGTAGTCAGAGTTATCAGAGAACTCAGAGCACTGTTACCAGCAGTGAAATACATAATCAGTCAAGAAGCTTGGGAAGATCTATGGAAGATGAAATGAGGCTACCCATATTTAGGGGAGACAGATCTGAAGATCCTGATCAACACTGGTTTCTATGTGAAGCTGTATGGAGTATTCAGCAAGTCAATGACGAAGCTGTTAAGAAAGATCAATTTAGTACCACCTTGAGAGACCGCGCACTGAGCTGGTACATGAAGTTTGTTAAAGGAGTCGCACAACCTAAACCATTAAATGAGATCAAGACTGCGTTGAGTGAAGAATTCAAGAAACCCAAGTCAGAGTCACAATGCATTACATAACTAAAAGACATCAAGTAGAGAGTAGTTGAACCTGTTTGGGAGTTTGATCGGAGGTTTAAGACCTTAACAGGTTGCTTGAGTTTTCAGATCCCAAATGAGCAGAACAAGCAATCGTTCATTGTTGCCCTCCTACCACACATAAGAGTCCCTCTAATGCAACAGAAGGTTGCTTCACAGGCTGAGGCATTGGAAATCGCCATGAAACTAGAATCAACCCATATGGGAGAATCCAGCTCAGGTATGAATAAAATTTTGACTCAACTAATTAGATTATCTCTGCAGGTCGAAGATATGAATAAAGACGAGGGAAAAGATAAAAGAGAATACATTTGGTGTATCATATGCAAGTTAGAAGGCCATGATAAAGAGAACTACCCACTATTTCATGAATACTTGGCCTCTGGAGCTTTGAGTCCTTTGAAGCAGGTTACTCTACCTTAGTGCGAGGTATGTAGAAATAGACATTGCCTTGGTGAATGCTATTACATGAAAAAATATGTTCAGACACCTACAAATCTTTACTACACATTCTGTAAATCTGTGGGGCATGATGAGAAGGACTGTAGGGCTTATGACCTCTTACATGAAAGGTCAAGAGATACATATAGGATTCAAGGAGAGATGTAGCAAGAGGAAAATACTTTACAGTTTGACTCCCAAGGAAGAGGAAACTTCAACCCTTGCGGTGGATTTAGAGGAAGATGACGAGGAGGAGGCATGGGTCGAGGTCAAGGTCAGACCATTTGTTAGAACTGTTCATAGCCAGATCACTTAGCAAGGGACTATCAGAACCCTTGTACCACTTGCAGCTACTGCAACTCATTTGAACATGTCATTGAAGATTGTCCCGTGCTGTTAGCCAAACTTCAAGAGAGACGAGGAGGAATCCAGCAAGTACAACTAATATCAGCAGAACCTCGCAGAGATGATCCTAGAGTCATTGTTATCACTAAAGGAGGCGTTGTTACAGGAGAAGACAGAGTGACCCCAAGAAAGACTACAGAAGAATCAAGGGTCAGAAAAGCTGCAGAAAAGACACAAGAGTTTGATCCAAGGAAAGAGAAGCACACGTTTGAAGAAGCATGAAAAGAATTTGGAGGAGATCAGGCCTCTTCATCAAAGACACAGCCAGAAGTGAGAGAATGTGGAATGCCTCTGTCATTCGATAAGTCTGCTTCACCCAAAGAAGGAAAAGAGTTAAGCAAGCTTATGGAATTCTTATGTACTTGCATTAATTTGATTAAGGATGAAAGAGATGTATAAGAATACAAGATTTGATCAGACAATATGAGATAGGCAGGGTAGATCCTCTACTAAATAAAGAAGTACATCAACTATCCAGAAAGAGAAGGACAAATAAGGAGCTACACGTGAATGCTCAGATAAGAGATTATGATATAGATTATGTATTCCTCGACTTAGGATCAGAAGTCAATGCTATGACGAAGCAAACTTGGGCACTGATGGGAAAACCTAAGTTGATTTATTCCCCTATCAGGCTCAGGATGGCCAGTCAGTAGGCGGTAAGCCCCTTTGGAAGGTTGGAGCATGTCCCTGTGGACATCGACGGGGTAAGAACGCTTGCAGATTTTGAGGTGATTGAGATAGTTGACGATAGTTGTCCTTATCCCATGATGCTAGGAATTGATTGGGATTTCAATAATTATACTGTTGTTGATTTAAAGAAAAGAATAATGACATTTGAGGGTGATGGCCTTAAGGTCATTGCACCTCTGGATCTTGATGAAGGTCGCAAATACACAGATCCCATCAGAGAAGAAGACCGTGCATACAAACTAGAGAATATCTATAAATTGACAGCAAGACAACAGGATTACATTAATCCTACAACAGATGGGGATTTAAGCTGACAAAGTGACAGTGAATGCTCATCAGATTCGGAAGAAGCACTAAATAACTGGTAGAACAAAATGTATGAATTTTCTACGCGGAGATGCACCAAATTGACTAGGGAAGTTCGTTGGATTGGCACAGAAGTCAGTAGTTTGCCCACATTTGATGGTTTAAATCATTTAGAAACTTTCTTATTGGAGTTTGAAGAAATTGTAGCAGTACAACAGAGATTGTTGGCATTGGATGAGGCCTTGAAAGGAACGCCAGCAAGATGGTGGGGGACGCACAAGAAAAACATCGCGGACTGGGTGCAATGTTGCACTTTGATGACAGTGCACTTTTTAGAACAAGTAGAAGGGTGTGAGGTTAGATAGATAGGTCAAAGTTGTCTGAAGGACCATGTGCGAAGTTGTGAGGAATCGTGGAGAAGCATTCCTCAACATCAGTGGGCGCATAAATTCATTAACACTTTGGACACAATCCCTATCAATTGGTATCTTCAAGAAGAACTGTGTCTCATCACTGTAGATAGGTATGGTATGACTCAGAACTTTGTAGCTACATTTTTATTTGAAAGTCAGTACCCTACAGTAGATCAAGATTTACAAGTTATATGACAAAAACTCTTTGAGGAGGCACATAACCTCCCTTTTGAGCAAGAAGAGGATGAATGGACTGCACCTCTTCATAAATTGCAAGGTTGTTACAATATCAATGCTGATGAAGACGATGATCCTAGGAATGTGAACATCAAGGAAACAGAAGGACAGAGAGATGTAGAAGGACCAGGAGTCGAACTACCTTTTATTGGACAACCAATTAAAATCAAGAAAGTTAATATTAGAATAGAGCAAGCACCTAATCTCACAAACATTGGATATTATTGTTCACAAGATCACAGAACTACTGCATGAATATCAGGACTTGTTTCCAACCAAGTTCACTGACATGAAGGGCATTAAAGGGCCTATGAGAGAAATGAATATCCCCTTGAAACTAGATGCAAGGTCAGTCAAGCAGATACCCTACAGATTAAATCCAAAGTATAAGCAGAAAGTCAAGATTGAATTAGACAGAATGTTAGAAGAAAGAATCATAGAACCTATTGAAGAGTCAAAATGGATTAGCCCTATGGTGGTTCAAGATAAGAAAATAGGAGAGATCAGAATCTGTGTAGACTTGAGGAAACTGAATGATGCATGTTTACATGATCCATTCCCTACACCGTTTACAGACGAAGTGTTAGATAATGTGCAAGGACATGAAGTTTACTCCACAGAAGGATTTTCTGGTTATCACCAAATCAAGATTGCCAAGGAAGATCACCATAAGACAAAATTTGAAACAAAATGGGGATCCTACCAGTACACAGTGATGCCTTTTGGATTGAAGAATGCACCAGCCATCTTTTCTAGGGTGGTGGTCGAAGCATTCAAGGAATTTCAACATAAATTTATGGAAGCATATTTTGATGATTGGAATGCTTTTAGCTTGTTGCAAAATCATATTGAATGTTTAAGACTAATGTTGGATAAGTGCAAGCAATGTCATATTTCTCTGAACCTGAAGAAGTGCATATTCTTTTCACCCTTTGGAGTGCTTTTAGGCCACATTGTGTGTAAGCAGGTATTGCTGGTAGATCCTTCCAAGATTGACATCATTGTTAATCTACCCCCCCTACTTCAGTAAGACCACTGCGCACTACGCTGGGACATACTGGAAACTACAGAAAGTTCATCAAGGGTTATGCACAGATAACAACACCCATGGAGAAGCTTTTAAAGAAATATTGTCAGTTTCAATGGTCCGAGAAATGTCAGTGAAGCTTCGACACACTGAAACTAAAAATGGTCACTGTGCCTATTCTGGTTTTCCCAAATTGAAGTAAGGAATTCTGTGTGCATGTCGACGCATCATCTATTGCATTAGGAGTAGTGTTAGCACAACCAGGAGCATGAGATATCAACCACCCATTAGCCTTTGCTAGCAGGAAGCTCTCAACAACTGAGATAAATTACACTACCACTGAGAGAGAAGGTTTAGCCATGGTGTATGCGCTGCAGAAATTTCATCACTACTTGTTGGGAGGACACTTTAAGATGTTCAGTGATCACTCTACGTTGAAATACCTAGTCAACAAGCCAGTTTTGGGGGGTGGGATATGCAGATGGATTCTGTTATTTTAGGAATATGAGTTTGATATTGTGGTCAAGCCAAGGAGAATGAACAAGAGACCTAACCACTTGTCTAGGGTAGAACATGGAGAGGAACCTAGTAGTTTGGAGGATACACTACCAGATGCATAGTTGTTGGTCATTAGAAAGATTGATGATCACTTGGCCGAGATATTTTAGTTTCTATGAACAGGAATGGCACCTCGCGAATACATTGTCATTCAAAAGAAACAATTGGTAGTTCGTGCTGCAGATTTTTCACTTATAGCTGGACAACTATATAAGATGGGACCTGATGAGATCTTGAGGAGATGTGTTATGGAGGAAGAAAGACCACTGATTCTGGCAGAAGCACATGAAGGCATTGCAAGAGGACACTACGCATGAAAAACAACATCGCAAAAGGTTCTTAGAGCTAGCCTTTGGTGGCCCACTTAACACAAAGACGCTAAGGAATACTATAAAGCCTGTGATGTATGCCAAAGAGTTGGGAGACCTTCTAGAAGAGATGAGATGTCGTTAGCACCCCATTTAACCCTACAGGCATTTGATAAATGGGCCATTGATTTTGTGGGACCTATCAACCCACCAGGAAAGCACACAGGAGCTCGATACATAATCATTGTGACAAAATATTTGACCAGATGGGTAGAAGCAAGAGCAGTCAAGGAATGTAGTGCAAATGCAGTTGCACAATTCATATTTGATGATATCATAACCAGGTTTGGATGCCCGAAGATCCTTATGAGAGATCAAGGTACACATTTTATTAATAAAACTATTGAAGCCTTGACTCAGGATTTTGATGTTCATCACCAGAAAAGCACTCCATACCACCCGCAGGTGAATGGTACAGTTCAAGATTTCAACAAGATCTTGGAGACAATGCTGATGAAGATTTGCAATGTGAACAAATATGATTGGGATTTGAGAGTACTAGCAGTGTTATGGGCCTATAGAACCACTTGCAAAAAGATGACAATGCAGACTCCCTTTAAGTTGGTTTATGGTCTAGAAGCAGTAATACCTATGGAATATTTAGTTCCTAGCCTAAGAATTGCAGCATTTATAGACATGGATGACACTGGTGCTGTTCAAAAGAGGATTGTGTAGTTGGTAGAACTAGAGGAAGATAGATTTATTGCAAGATTCCATCAGTAGGTCCAGAAGGAATGAGAAAAGGCTTACCATGACAGACACACCAACAAGAAATCCTTTAAGCAAGGAGATCTGGTATTGGTATATGACAACAAGTTCATGAAGCATCTAGGGAAGTTTAGGACACATTGGCTAGAGCCATATGAGGTGGCCTATGTTATAGAAGGAGGAGTTGCGCAGTTGAAGACTTTGAACGGAGAATGGAAGGAAGGTTTATTGAATGGGAGCCAATTGAAATTGTACTATGAAAACCAGCTTCCTCACAGCTCTCAGTAAAAACAGAAGGAGAAGGGTCTAGGTACCAGGTGCAGTTGGAACTGGGTACCAGACATAGAAAAGACAGTCTGCACAAGGAAGGGAGAACGGATTAGAAAGCACAGGCTGCACTGCGCAATATGAAGTCAAAGTGAAATAGAAGGTTAGACCTACAGTTCCTCGGGATGAGTCATAGATGAGTGTTGAGGGATTTTTGGGCCTTAGGTATGGATTAAGAAATAAAGCGAAGAAAAAGGAAAAGAAAAGATGAAGTGTGAACTGCGTGGAAGGTACATTGACTGAGATTGGGTCGAAGTGGTCAAAGAAACAGAAAAGAAGGAGAGAAGTAAGGGAAAAAAAGTTGTTGGACGAGAAGATCGAGGAGAACAGATCAACAAGGAGGACAAATCGTGGACAACTCAATAAACGGAAAAATCCACCAATGGATGTTTTGGAGCACCTCACGGGAAAGATGGAAAGCCAAGCTGGCGAAGATCGAAAAACGTGGGTCAAAGTGGACCTAGGGTTTTAGACACCTAGGGTTTTGGTATTTAGGGTTTTGACACCTAAGTTTTGACCTAAGGTTGTCTGAGAGTCATTGTACTGTATAAATAAGGAACTAGATGAGAGAAGGGGGTTTAGTGATTGTTTCTCATAAGTTGTTGAGTGTGGATGATTGTGGGAAAAGAGAGGGAAAGTATTTTTGTGTGAGAGTTTCTTGGATTATAAGATCTTCAGCTGGGTGCGAAGATCAACCTTGCAGCTGGGTGCGCAGTGAGGAGAGAGAGAAAGAGAGAGAGATCTGCAAGCTAAGTGCGCAGATAGAACTGTATGTTTTCATATAATATCAAGAAACGCAGTTCTATGAACGTAACCCTAGGGAGAGGGTGAACCACGTATATCTTGTTGTTCTATGGGATTGATGTTGTGTTCTTTTGCCTTCTGTTATTATGTCATTGCATCATTGTGTTAGATCTAAAATATAGCTCGCACAGTAGGCTTAAAAGAGATAAATAATAACTAGGTTGATGTGTATTGTTGCCTTGGATCCACTTTGTATTTCCTCTAGTTGTAGACACATGTGTCCTGCAACCCCCTATTGCTACTTCGGGTGAGACTGCATTTGCTTCGCAGGTGTTACCGAAAGGGCCAGTAGTTAGGGCTTGTTGGTGCATTGTTAGAGCTGAACCCTGGGTATGCCCTTGTGCCATCAATGAGAAATCCTCTTTCTCGCGCATCCTGTACCAAATGGATATCTTTATCTTGCACTAGGGCTATCAAGGGGGATTCGGTTTCTCCATATGCTATCCTTTCTTCTCTGGCCCTGAGGACCTCTTGAGCCGATTGTTCTAGGGCTGTCACTTTCTCATCCCAACTTATGGCCTTGAACCTGATAGTCTTAGGGTTAGCCATCCTCGCTATCACCTCATCCCATTCTCGAGCATTTTCGGTGAAGATCTCATCTTCAAACCTGTCATGGGCATATGGCTAGAAGGGTGATACTTGTGATGTGTGCTTCAGGACCAGACCCTTTGGGTCATGCTTGCGAATGGCTAGTCTGGAATCAAAACTCCAACTGGTTTAACCCTTCTTTCTTGGATTGAGCGATGTCCTTTACCATGTAGAAACCTATATGAAATCCATAAGGTATGAATGCCCGTTTCTTATCTTTTACTAGCGTAGCATTGTAACCTTGCAGGATGGTCTGATAACAGATTTCCCCTACTACTAGTTGATCAGGGACATACACAGATAACAGGTGTGGTGCTCCGGTGGCTCTGAAAACCCTGATGTAGGTATCGCGTTCATCCAGGTAACAGTGGCCAAATTTTGATATAATATTTTTGGCTGCATCCGACAGTCTTGGGCACTCTTTCTTAAACAACAAAAAATGAATACGTGTGATAAATTAATCGCAGATGAGAGAGTAGGATTTCTTGTACCTGTTGTCCAACAAGATGCCTAAATATACATGGACCGAGAGTTCTAAGGTGTGCCAGCTGAAGTTCATTTCGACAAAGGCATTTTTGGCACAGATGACGTCCAATAGATAATATGCCATGTGGAAAGATGGAGTCTCTCCTTCTTTCGGCGTCTAAGTCTGTTGTATGCAAGTGCTCAGCTATTTGGAGATGATGGCACCCCAATTAAAACCTATTCTGGAAATGGATATAGTATAAGCTAGAGGCATCTAAGCCTTTGAAAACCTAGAGCAATCTTTTTCCCCATTAAATCGATAGAGGAGGGCCATTAGATAGATATACGGCTCCTTTAAGTTGGTCATAAGGTACCATTCGGAGGTCCGATTGGTGAATTTTTTATCCTCTCTCCACCATGAGGCCATCACCTTTCTAGTGTCATGTTTCTCATAGAATCTTATAACAAAATCGGTGTTCAGTTGCTCCTTCGGCTCTCTGAGCTTGTAATTATTCTGCACCTCCATTGGAAGGAAAACCCCGACACACTCGCCATTGTTGTCATTAATCAGACATATTTGAGTGTCTGTGTGGTCAATAAGCCACTTCAGGAGTTCAGTGCAGGGGAAAATTGGAGTTTTTCTCTCTACCATGTGCAGGTATGCTCTTCATATATTAGGAAAAATTTTGTCGTCAAGTTTTCTTATATCAAGGTCGTTGTGTGGGGTATATTTAGGGAATTCCTCCCACTTGATTTTCTTGAAAAGTTATTCCCAACGCGAGAATACTGCCTTGGTCTCGATGCTTGCCTTTGTGTCTCCAAAGGCTGGAGGCTGAGTGAAAATATTTTTAGTGGATGTCTTGATGACTGGTTCCAGCTTTGGAGCAAATTCTAACTATTTTTTGGCTGCTGGGGAAGAACTTCCTCCCACAACATGTTCCTTTAGCTTTGACACTCTTGGAGATTTTTTGGTGGGTGGTTTTCTTGGAGGCATTGTCCCTGCCAATGAAACAAATCCTTTAGGGCTGACATACAGAGAAATATTGGGTCATAATGTATATGTAAGGTGAAACACGGTAAAATCCAGACTAGTACATACTTGTAACGCTTGCTAAATTCGGTTGTTTAATACTCACGGGATATTGGAGGCTTCTTCTGAATAGCTCGTCTCGTTCCTATGTCTGACCTGAACTTCTTTGCGTGCAGAATAATCTTGTTTACAATGGCTCAAAAGAATTTGACGGAAAAGATCTTACCAATCGTATCAACCAATTAATCGGGGTGGTGAGTGAAATTCAAACAAATATACCGTCGAATCTCAACAATTTAATTCATCGTGGGTTGACGGCAGAGGCGCGGAGGGTGGTGGGTGGTATCGATAGGTTCAAACGGTCCTTTTGATTTGTGCATGAATTAGCAACTAATGCAGGACTTGGAATTAATTAGTCCTTTTAAATGCGTTGTATCTAGCGTTAAAATGTCCCATCGCGTCACTTTCCGAGTGGGTAGGTCGGGGATCGACAATGCGTGGTGAATGTTTCATGGGTATAATCCTGTTTAGAACTTTCGATGTCAAATTGATTTCATCATACGGTGATGTGGTGGTATCGATGACTCGGGATACATGGTACTGAAGACCGGGAACTTAGCTCACTAGTAATGGTCGGACTCGGGACTTTGTTCAAGTTGAGCGCTCTAAGATAAACTTGGGACTACCGATGCCGAAAAGGTATCAGGGATTGGCCTTCGGACATAAACCTATCGCTTAGTTTCCTTGTGAGTTATCGTCCTTGAAAACCTCTGATACCGAAAATGTTTCAGAAGTCGACGATGAACGATATCATTTCTTTCTTTGCTCAATGCTTACTCTTTTCTCCCTTTTTCCAATGCTGAAGGGATCGGTCATTGGCGATATCCTTGGTGATAATGTTGCGAAGGAAGACCCTCATCTTCCAACGCCGATGAAGATCGACGCTCAGTGAACTTGGTTCTCTCGAGTGATTTTCCCTCACTTTAATTCTTTCCAATGCTGAATTTCTTAAGCGCGTCGGGGAAAATTTTTGACTTTCAATTCTTTAATTAAAATTTAGTCTTTTCAGTTATGGGTTTTTTCATGCTCAAGTAAAATTTGTGAGACTTAAATGAGACACAAAATGATAAACAAAGGCAACATTTTTCATATTGAAGTCGAATCAGATGGTGCAAAAGATCAAGTGGTACCCAAAAAGTAGAATTTGACATACGAATTTTGATTTAGCCTTTTCCCTTCCTTCCTCCAGCATGAGCAGAGTGTCAATTCTTTGTTGTATGACTAATGAAGGTTGTCCTCCAGAATGTTGGGCCAGTTGAAGAGATGGAATATAAAGCCCGTTCGGGAGAATGGCTTCCTGCTCGTATACCAGAAAGTACAGGGAATTTCCTATAGCTTCCTTGGGTGTGACCCTATTAGCCCATAGAGCATTATGGAGTAGATTATGCCAATTCCTTTGGTTGTTTGCAACCGTTTTCTTCAATATTCTCACCAGGTTCTTATTAGTTGATTCTTCCACTCTGTTTCCCTGTGGAAAATAGTTCGTAGAGTACCTAATTATGATTCCTTTGTCTAGAGAAAACTCCATCAATAGGGTGGAAGAAAAATAAGCTACATTATCAAAAACCAGGACAGAAGGGACACCAAACCTCGTGATTATTTGTTGTTCTATGAATTGGATTACTACCTTCTCATTTACATGAGTCAAAGGGATGGATTCTACCCATTTCATGAAATAATCAATGGCAGTAAGTATGTACTTATGTTGTTTTGAAGAGCTTGGGGTGATTTCTCCTATGATATCTAACCCCCATTGCTCAAAAGGCCTAGAAACAGTTACCGGTTGGAGTGGGACTGCTACTCTCTTTTCTCTACCGATGCTCATTTGACAAACTTTATAGTTCCTAGCGTATGTGTGAGCGTCTTTGAACAAAGTGGGCCAATAATAACCAGCTCTCATTATCTTATGAGCGGTAGTGTCTCCTGCGAAATGTCCACCGGCAGGGCCATCATGGAGTTCCTTTAGGACTTTATCTGCATCTCCACATTCAAGGCATCTCAAAAGTACTGCATCATAATTAACTCGAAAAAGTACCAAATTTACGAGGCAATATTGTGCAAACTTTAACCTGGGGGCTCTCCTTTCCTTGGGATTTAGGTCTTCTGGACAAGTCCCATGATGCAAGAGATAAATAATTTTTTCATACCAAGACTCTTGTCCTGGGGAAAGATATGAAGCTTCACCACACCACGTCATTTCATTCTCCCATCCGGGATCTTCATTTACCTAGTCTTTGGATTCAGCTACCAGTTTGCATAACCCTTGTCCTTTAACTAGTTTGGCAGGTTTTATGTCTAGATCAAATTCTTGAACTACTTCCATCCAGTTTCCTCTTCTTTCACCCATCTCCTATTGTGTAAATAGAGATCAGATTGCGGGGTGAGGTACGATTACTTTGGTGTGATTCTTGAGGATTTAATATCTAAAATGTTTTACTACCTTATAAACCGCATACGCTTGTTTATCTATATCGGGGTAATTCAGTTCATCTCCTTGGAGTTTAGTTCTCATGAACGATACTGGAGCCTCGTTGTTGTCATCATCCTTCTGAGTCAATAGTGCAACTAACAATTGGTTGGAGACAAAAGTATAAGGGAAGAAATCTTTGTTGAAATCGAGACTCTGCAACATGGCGGCTTGGGATATAGTGGTATTAATGTCGCTGAAGGCTTTCTTTCATTTATCATCCCACTTTAATTCGACATCCTTATGAATCATCTTTTGTAAGGGTTTGGTAGTTTCCGCGAAATCGGGAGTGAACTTCCTTACGAAATTGACTTTTTCGAAAAATGACTGCATAGTTTTCTTGTTGTGAGGTAATGGAAGTTGAGATATATCCTTAATTCTTTCTGGGTCTATGTGAATGCCTACCTGGGATATAATATGGCCTAGCAGCTTACCTTCCTCAACACCAAAAACAGTTTTCTTAGGATTTAAGGATATATCATATTTCCTACACCTTTCGAAAATCTGAGTTAAGTGTTGGATGTGTTCTTCTTTGTTCTTTGAATACACAGTTACGTCGTCCAGATACACTACCACACACTTGTTTATTAGTCCCTGAAATGCTATGTGCATGGCCCTCTGGAAGTTTTATCCTGCATTGATTAACCCAAAGGGCATGCGTTTGTGAGCGAAGGTTCCCCACTTGGTTTGGAAGATCATTTTCAAGCGATCTTCCTCTGAAACCAGAACTTGGTTGTAACCTGAGAAATCGTCCAGTAGGGAGAAAATATTTGAGCCGAAAATTGTCTGTAGAAGTTTCTCCCTTGGTGGGATTGAGTAATTATCCTTTTTTGAAGCTCTGCTGAGGTTCCTAAAATATACGCATAAGCGGTTTTCTCCAGACTTTTCCTCACAGGAACCAAATTTTCTACCCGTGCAGAATTCCTAACCTGGAAGATAATTTTGGCATCTAAGAGTTTCTTCAATTTCTAACACATGAGAGGTTCCAGGGATGGGTGATACTTTCAGAGCTTCTGTTGGAAGGGTTTCACTTCGGGTTTTAACGGGATAGTGCGTTGAATGATGCAGGTATCATAAGTTTTCAGATCTCGGTAGGACCATGCAAAGACAGATTAATATTGTCTGAATAGTTTGAGATAAGCCTTACTTTCCTCCTTAGATACAGTCGTGCTGAGATTTATATTCTTTGGGTTCACCAGGGTTCCAAGATTTATAGTTTCACGCATGGGACAGGAGCTACCGGTCTTTGCATTTTTAGCCCCTTTAAATCGTTCTTTCAGGTCAAAAAGATTTTCCAAATTAGCTATCCCTTTTGGGATTGTGTGAGACTTTGATTTGTCAATAGGTTGACCTATCTGAGAATCAGTTTCTGTTGATTGTTCCTGGAATACTTCGTCGTCAATAGCTAAGTCTTTGAAATTGTCTTGGTTAGTCAAAAAAATTATGATTTGGTCATCCCCTTCAAAGACTTTCCAATTAGAAATATTTTTGGGCACCAATGGTTTGTAGAGTAGTTCCACAGTGAATCGGGAAGCTTCATAATCTTCTAGATGTGATAGCCTCAAGGTAGCGGTAGCCAGAGAATTAGCAAGAGTGTTCTTCACTCTGGGAATCGCTGAAATGTTGAAGGCTTCAAAATGCTCTATTAGCCTGTGCACCTCATGTTGGTAATTCTTCAGGTGTGGAGAATTGCAATGTATAATATTCCTTGTCCAATGATAATCTCAGAGTCCCCGAAAACCTTCAGTTCTTTGACATTTAAATATATAGATTTCTTTAACCCTTGTACTAGAGCTTCATACTCGGTGGCGTTGTTTGTGCATTCAAATTCTAGTCTACAGGACGGAAAATCACGTTTACCATTTGGATCAATGAGGATACACCCTGCCCTAGATCCTTCCTGTGATTTAGATCCATCAAAGTATATGGTCCAAATTCGTGAATGAAAGTTATCCAATTCTTCTTTCTTATTACCTTCTCTCTCCCCTATCTTTTGTTCCGTGATTTCTAGTACAAGTTGCTGAGAGAAGAGGGTTTCCTTTATCGGTATCGACATTTTCTTTTGAAATACCATTTTAGAGTTTTGAGTGAGAGGGACATCGGATAAGCGAGGGGAAAAGTTACCAAAGTAGGAATCGCAGGAATAATTGCCTCGCACAAGGAAATCTATCGATGAGGGTTCGTTCAAGGTTTCTAGGTCAGTGACGGTATGTTTCAGATATCTTTCCCTATCAATTTTGATCATAATCTTGTGCCCTCTTAATAGCAGCCAAAGGTGTGCCCAGTCTGTACTAAAGTATTTGTTTAACTTCTCAGACCAGTCTCGGCTCAATAACAACCCACAAGCTTCTGGGATATCTACTACAATGATGCAATCACTTGCAGAAACTTAGGGTGTGTTGTTATTCTAATCATTACATCTTTAAGTTCTCCCATGACCTTCACCTGGGTTCTGTCTAATTGTATCACATGTTTATCACTCTTGATATGAACTGCATTTAGTTTCTTATAGACAGACAATCACATAACATTAGAGGATTCTCTTCAATCGACCAAACAGTTATGGAGGTTTCTGTTGAAAACTTCAAATGTTAAAAGGAACGGCGGGACAAAAGGTTTTCCCTTCTTATCTTTTGAGCAGGTGTTTACATTTGGTTTATTTACTAGATCTATGGGAGTTAGATTTCTTTCCTGATCATTGCTAGTCGTAGGATTTTCTATTGATTTCAAAGCTTGTAGCAGAAAGTCCTTTTGCTGAGGGATTCTACATATGTCCATAACTAATATATTAGCCTTCAACTTCTTCAAATCTTCAACCATGTTGTAATCCAATTTGGGATATTCTTGGGTATGGATGCTTATAGGGTTTTTACTGGGAGAAAAAGGTGCTCTCGGGTGATCGGGAGTTGTATTACCCCTCAAAGTATGGGTGGTAGAAATATCTTTTGAGACAGGTGGACCTTTACATCGCGTTTACACAACCGAGACTTCTGCGGGTGGTTCTTGAGACTCAAATAGGTCGTCGGAAGGCATGATTAGGTCAGGATCCCATATCAGCATGGCTATATATTTTAGTGGGTTAATCTCTTCCTGATCAACTACATTCATAACTGAACTGCTTGGTTGTTTGATCAGGGAGACTTTGTCTAGAAACCGGTTGGCCATCAATTTCATGGCATGCACCCATTGAGGGTAGTCTCTTTCAGAATGGTTTTCCTAGTGATAGGTACAAAAAGAATCAGATGCTACATTTCCTAGATCCATATTTAAGTTAGCTGGGGGAGGGTCAATTGTTTTGAGCGACGAGTTTCTTTTAAAGAAAGGCTTATAGGGCCTGTGTCCTTGGTTTCCCTCCCCGACGCTTCTTTTCATGTCTATAATTTCGTTGGATAACTTTTTAACCATACGTTGTAGGTCCTCTATGTACCCGCTACCCTTTTCAGGAGCTTGTTCTGCTTATTTCCCTAGGGGTCTAGTGAGCAATAGCCCTCTCCGGGGAGGAGCTTGAGTTTCTTTCTTGACTAAGGAGACCTGAATTTCTTTACATCCTTTCATTTGGAATTCAATCGTTTTG
>JASDQU010102284.1:146852-161931 GCA_032191745.1 Picea mariana
AACCATACGTTGTAGGTCCTCTATGTACCCGCTACCCTTTTCAGGAGCTTGTTCTGCTTATTTCCCTAGGGGTCTAGTGAGCAATAGCCCTCTCCGGGGAGGAGCTTGAGTTTCTTTCTTGACTAAGGAGACCTGAATTTCTTTACATCCTTTCATTTGGAATTCAATCGTTTTGTATTCTTTGAAATTCTCAGCTAGGGTTCGCTTGGCAGACCTCTTGACAAACGTGGAGATAGAAGCTAGGGGTGAATTAACGTATACTTCGATTTGCAATTCCTGAGTAGGTTTAGCTTCAGGCTGGAATTTGTTCAATATAGTCGTGAATCTTTGATTGAAATATTTAACCCTTTCTTTCAAACTCATGGTGGCGGTAAAAAGTTTAGTCATCAGAGCTCTCGTGGTGGTCTCTTCTACAAATTTATCTAGAAAATCCTTCTGGAACTTCGTCTAGCTAGTTATAGATCCTAAAGGTAGATGAAAATACCACGTAGAAGTTGAATTCTCAAACGTATAGGGGAATAGTCTACACACTACGTCTTCATGTTGGACATTCATAAGTCTGATCGCTAGTATGAATTTCTCGATATGATCTTCGGGCAATCCCGAGGTCTCGGGTCAAACTTAGGAAGTAACTTCTATGGATGTCGGGGAATATTATGGACTTGTCCCGGATGGCCAAAGTGTCTCTGGCCAACCACGGGTCTCTGGCCAACCATGACTGATTGTTTTGTGCTCGGTTTCCACTTCCTTCATCATGGTCGTTGTTGCCTTCCATATCTTCGGACTTCGAGTTAAACTCCTCTTCTTCCAAAAAATCATCTGGTTCAAAAACATCACCGGTTAGCGTTTCAGGGATCAGATTAAGAAGATGTTCGATTTTGGTGATCATGAAATATATTAGGTCTTCTACTATGTGCACAACAACCTGGTCGAGAGTGTCGACCACTGGTCTTCTTACTTGTTTTCTTCGAGGAAGTATCAGAGGTAAGGGTAACGCGTCGATCTGTCGGGCGTATGCTCTTGTGATTCTTCTGAATTGATTTAATTCCTCGTGAGGAAGAGCGTAAGGTATATCAGGGAACCATTTTTCTTCCTCGGGCTGGGGTGAGTTATTTGTTTCAAGAGTACTCAACGTGTGTGGGTTGTCTTGGAAATGACTAGCCATGCATGTGCATTGTTTTGAATCTATAGGTTGTTTGAAATACTGTGTGAAATATGCATCCATCCATTCATTCTTCAAGCCCTCCTTCTAGTGCCAATTCTATTGATGGGTCCTAGATCCCTTTAGTTCAACAACAAGAACCAAACATGCCACCCAGGCCCAATTAGACTTTGCAGCGTTTAATAATGGAATGGTTCTCCAGATCTTGCAATCTGACCAATTTTATCGATGGGCTTTATATTTTCTTGCGAAGGCCTCTCCTTCGGTTTGGACTTTCTCTTTTTAATTTTCTCTTAGGTGGGACCGATATAAGATGTAAGCTGGTATAAACCAACTTGGTAACAACATGATTAATTTTAACTACTAGAGAAGACGCTGAGCTTGGGATAACCCGCTACGCAATCATCCAGATGACAATTTTATACCACAAGGCCTAGTACTAATACATTAACCATGTGAGCATCCAATTATTGTTTGAGATACTAATTATCAGAAAGAAAAACACAAGAGATAAGATAATAGCAAGAAAAATAATTCACCTACTCTAATCATTTATCACATAATGACACAACGATTCATCTTCATCATTAAAGAAAAGAACTACAGAAAACATTGCATCAGATAACTTAACAATAGATTTGATAGCTCTTACTCATTACAACATCCATTCATGAAACGAGATAGGAAATAGTTCTTCTCCACGTCCAATCATACATGCATTTGATGAAAATATAACTTTATCTCTGGTCCAAAAGAACTTCTCAATTAAAGGCAGCCTCAAAATAATTCTTAACAAACCAGAAAAAGAGTTTCTTGCAACAACCATCGACCCTCTACTAATCGGTCGATGCTCTTATTTATAACATAAAATTCAACTGAAAATAACGACTAAGTGTAGATAAGTGAACAAAATTCGCGATGTGGCATTCTCTCCTAACAATTTTCTAACAGTCAACTCAAGACATCCCTTTGAAAGGGTGACTTTTCTCATACTTCGATCAAATAATGAACATATACTCACAGGCATGGGCATATGGAAATCGGTGCTGATCCATGGGGGTCGCGTAAATTTCTCTGATCTCCACCGCATGCGCCGGGTATGTCACCAGATTGGTACTTAACTATTGTAGCACAGCCTGAGCTCTGATCGGGTGTTCCATAAATTGTTGCACTTGTCTTGGTGATGTGTCGGTCACCTTCGCTAGTCTTTCGGCCCACGAAGAATATTGTTTGGTGTGCAATTCAACTATGTCGTGCAAGTCGACAAAGTCGTCGGGCATGCCGAAATCGGGCAGTCCGATATCCTTCATTGCTTTGTTGATTTTACCCCAATGTTTCTCGCATTTGACCCACTGCTCTTAAATTTCCCAGTGTGGTTCCTGAGACATTTTAGCCCAATACTCGACTGATATCTTTATGAGATCAAGAATGCTTTCGTTCAACACTCGGATGCCATGTTCTTCTTTATCTCGGCCCTGCTGGACTGCACCAATATAGTCGACTCTTTCCACAGCTTGTTGCGCCTTTTCGTACCACCGCTCCATATCCTTGAATGTTGTGAGTGCCATGAGAGTATCTTCCTGGAGCTCAGCTTTCTTTGTAGTGAAAAGGTGACACTCATTTGTGAACTTACAGTAGGCCTCTTTAAACTCGCTCCTCAAGTACACCGTGACCCATGTGGTGTCCTAATAATACTTAGCCAGATGGCGCAAATGTTCCAGTTCTTTCAGGGTGGCAACCAACTCCTTTTCATCCTTTTTAGCTCTATCTAGGGTAGCATCCGAGATTTCTCTCCCTACGCTGATAAGTTTGGATGTTCTGACATTTTCTGTGTTTATCAAGTCTTCCTCTGTAGTGGTGAGGATGGAGCGATCCAATGTAATCTTCCTGTTCTTGGTGGTTTGTTGGACAATATCTTTCCTCTTTCGATCATAAGTGATCTTGTATATATCGGCTACCTCGTCCACAGGTTCGGGAATCTACTAATCACCCCATGTGAGTGTGTTTCCCATACTTCCGGTGGTGTATATTTGTTCAGTATCTTGTTCTTGAACTTCCTTGTTGTGCTCTGAAGGCCCAACTTATGTCTATCGCTTGTCAAGGGTCTGAGTATCAAGTGAAATAGAAGCATCGAGAATAGACTCGATACTTACTTGTTCATCGGCCGTTGAAATGTTGATTTCCTTTTGCAGGGCTTCTTCCTTTGGCTCGTCAGGTTCTAACTTGTCCTTCGGACTATCTGCTCAGGTCTCTGGTGCATCGTGCCTCTTTGTGTCGAGGCCACTCTTGGCTTCTTTTTCTTTCCATGGGACCTCCTAGGTTTGGACCTCGGGAACAAGAGAAGAAGTCTTCTCGGGTCCTTTTTCCTCCTCAACATGCACATGAGTCCCAAGAGATGCCTCTAGGCTTTCATCCTCGTCATATATCCTTATAAATTCACTCAAGGGGTTTGATGCTCTGGTCCTCTGTGATGCTTCGATGATATCTGGTTGTGTCACCACACCTACCGGTGATCCAGCCAGTGGCGTCATGAATTCAAGGTCATCTAACCCATTGATTTCATCAATATATATGAATTCAGAGCCGCTTGTAACCCCCTGCCTTCTCCCTGGGTTATCGGTAGGGGATCCTGTCGTTTCTGATAGGTCCGGGTCATCTTGCATCTAGTTAAGCACCCGCTGTGCCTGTTCCATCATGAGTAGTCCTCTTTCCCACGCATCCTGTACCAAATGGATATCTATTTCTTGTGCTAGGGCTATCAAGGGGGCTTCAGCTGCTCTAGATGCTATCCTTTCTTCTCTGGCCCTAAGGATCTCTTGAGCCGATTGTTCCAGGGTTGTCGCTTGCTCATCCCAGCTCATGGCCTTGAACCTGGTAGTGTTAGGGTCGACCATCCTCTCTATCACCTCATCCCAGTCTCGAGCATTTTCGGTGAAGATCTCATCTTCAAACCTGTCATGAGCGTATGGCCAGCAGGACGATATTTGTCATGCATGCTTCAGGACCAGACCCTTTGGGTCATGCTTTCTAAAATGACCAGTCTAGAATCAGAACTCCAACTGGTTTAACCCTTCTTTCTTATCTTGAGAGGTGTCTTTTACCAT
This sequence comes from Picea mariana, assembly GCA_032191745.1. Taxonomy (NCBI): domain Eukaryota; kingdom Viridiplantae; phylum Streptophyta; class Pinopsida; order Pinales; family Pinaceae; genus Picea; species Picea mariana. The sequence continues at coordinate 151,119 of JASDQU010102284.1, forward strand.
GTAGAAACCTATATGAAATCCATAAGGTACGAATGCCCGCTTCTTACCAGAGTGACATTGTAACCTTGCAGGATGGTCTGATAACAGATTTCCCTTACTACTAGTCCATCGGAGACATACACAGGTAACAAGTGTGGTGCTCCTATGGCTCCGAAAACCATGATGTAGGTATCTTGCTCATCCACGTACCAGTGGCCAACTTTTGATATAATCTTTTTGGCCGCACCCGACAGTCTTGGGCATTCTTTCTTGAACAACAAAAAATGAATATGTGTGATAAATTAATTGCAGATGAGAGAGTGGGATTTCTTGTACCTGTTCTCCCATAAGATGCCTAAATATACATGGACCGGTAGTTCTGAGGTGTGCCAGCTCAAGTTCATTCCGACAAAGGCATTTCTGGCACAGATGACATCCAATAGATAAGATGCCATGTGGAAAGATGGAGTCTCTCCTTCTTTCGGCGTCTGAGCCTGTTGTATGCAAGTTCTCAGCTATTTGGAGATGATGGCACCCCAATTAAAACCTATTTTGGAAATGGCTATAGTATAATCTAGAGGCATCTAAGCCTCCGAAAACCTGGAGAAATCTTTCTCCCCATGCAACCGACAGAGGAGGGCCAGTAGATAGATATACGACTCCCTTAAGTTGGTTGTCGGGTACTAGCCATAGGTCCGATTGGTGAAATTTTTATCCTCTCTCCACCATTAGGCCATCGCCTTGCTGGTGTCATGTTTTTCATAGAAGCTTATAACAAAATTGGTGTTCAGCCACTCCTCTGTCTCTCTGAACTTGTAATAATTATGCACCTCCACTGGAAGGAAAACCCCGACACACTCACCATTGTTGTCATTAATCAGACATATTTGAGTGTCTGTGTGGTCAATAATCCACTTCAGGAGTTCAATGCAAGGGAAAACTGGAGTTCTTCTCGCTACCATGTGTAGGTATTCTCTTCGGATATTGGGAAAAACTTCGTCGTCGAGTTTTCTTATATTAGGGTCATTGTGTGGGGTATATTCGGGGAATTCCTCCTGCTTGATTTTCTTGAAAAGTTCTTCCCAATGCTGGAACACTGCCTTGGTCCCAATGTTTGCCTCTATGTCTCCAAAGGCCGGAGGCTGAGTGAAAATATTCTTAGTGGATGTCTTGATGACTAGTTCCGGCTTTGGAGCGAATTCTAATTGTTTGTCGGCTACTGGGGAAGAAATTCCTCCCACATATGGTTCCTTTAGCTTCAGAGCTCTTGGAGATTTCCTGGTGGTTGTTTTTTTTGGAGGCATTGTTCCTGCAAATGAAACAAATCCTTTAGGGCTGGCATACAAAGCAATACTGGATCATAATGTATATGTGAGCTGAAACACAGTAAAATCCAGACTAGTACATACCTGTAACGCTTGCTAAACTCTGTTGTTTAATACTCACGGGATCTTGGAGGCTTCTTCCAAATTGCTCATCTCGCTCCTCCGTCTGACCTGAACTTCTTTGCACGCAGAATAATCTTGTTTACAATGGCTCAAAATAATTTGATGGGAAAGATCTTACCAATCGTATCAACCAATTAATCCGGGTGGTGAGTGAAATTCAAACAAATCTACCACCGAATCTCTACAATTTAATTCATTGTGGGTTGATGGCGGAGGTGCGGAGGGTGGTGTGTGGTATCGACAGGTTCAAACGGTCCTTTTGATTTGCACACAAATTAGCAACTAATGCGGGACTTGGAATTAATTAGTCCTTTTAAATGTGTTGTATCTAGCATTAAAATGTCCCATCGCGTCGCTTTCCAAGTGGGTAGGTCGGGGATAGGCGATGCGTGGTGAATGTTTCGTGGGCATCCTCCTGTTTAAAAATTTTGACACGAATTTGATTTTTTTGTATGATGTTGTCGTGGCATCAATGACTTGGGATACATGGTACTGAAGATCGGGAACTTAGCTCACGGTTAATGGTCGGACTTGGGACTTTGTTCAAGTCGAGCACTCTAAGCTAAACTTGGGACTGTCGATGCTGAAAAGGTATCTGGGATCGGCCTTTGAACATAAACCTATTACGTAGTTTCCTTGTGAGTTATCATCCTTGAACACCTCCAATACCGAAAATGTTTTGGAAGTCGGTGATCGGCGATATCATTTCTTTCTTCGCTCAATGATTACTCTTTTCTCCCTTTTGCTGATATCGAAGGTATCATTCATTGACGATATCTTTGGTGAGAATGTCGTGAAGGAATACTCCCATCTTCCGACGCCGAATTTCTTAAGTGTGTCGGGGAACAATTTTGACTGTCGATTCTTTAATTAAATGTTAGTCTTTTAAGTTATGGGTTTTTGCATGCTCAAGAAAACTTTGAGAGACTTAAATGAGACACAAAATGATAAACAAAGGAAACATTTTTCATACTGAAGTCAAATTAGACAGTGAAAAAGATCAAGTGGTACCCAAAAAGTAGAATTTGACATAGGCTTTTTAGGGTGTGTTGAGTGCTCAACGGGACCCTGCCCCATCGTTCTGGAGTAAGGAAGAGATACAAATTTGGGTGATTATTCTGACAATTCCTCTGATGTCTCTAAAGATTGGGATGATTATTTTTCTGCACAAGAAGATGACTATTTGATGAGGTTTAGAAGGAGAGAAGTTGGCTTCGTGGGTAGTGCTTTGATAGGACCCCGCCCCATCGTTCTGGAGAAAGGAAGAGATACAAATTTGGGTGATTATCTTGATGATGCCTCTGATGTCTCTAAATATTGGGATGATTATTTTTCTGCAAAAGAAGATGACTATTTGATAAAGTTTAGAAGGAGAGGAGTTGGATCCATCAAATGGGAAGGAGATATCGGAACTAGCGAAACACGTGAGAAAACCAAAGAAAGTCTTCATGTATTTTCCCCCGATGATTTTCCTTTCGCTTCAGAGGAAGGCTTTGATCAAATACAATGGACAAAGAAGGAAGAGTATCAACAACTCCTAGAAAAATACAAGGACAAAGAAGTTGGGACTGTCAAATTTAAAAAAAAAAATGACATGTTGATCCAACCATCCCAACAAGAAGCTTTCACAACAGAATCCCACCCTCATCCCTCTGCACAATACACCAGGTTTGTTCAGGAAACAACCAAGTTCAAAACTAGAGAATACATAGAGGGAGACGTAGTATGGATGTGGGATGTCAATAAAGAAGAGGGAAGTACTCAATTTTGGCTTGGGCCTTTCAAAGTTGGAAGAAAATTAGTTGATGATTCTTACTACTTATATACATTGGAAGGAAGAAGGCATCCATTACTAGTTAGCGGGCACCTCCTCAAGCCCCACCAAGGCGGGGGGGTTTGACTTCACAGGTAAGTGTAGGTAAGTAGGTAGGCATTTGCATTCATTGTATATACCATTTTCATTTCATGCTAGAGTAGTTTGTATTCACATTTGTATATATGCTTGCTTTCGTTTTATATATATGAGTTGGGGGTGATATCACCACGCCAAATGACTGCTAATAACTTTATGTTGAAATCAATCAGGTCACAGGTTATGCCAGGAGATGTTGAGGTTCTCATGCGCTCTACGGTGAGAAAATGTCCCCAAGTTGGATCCAGATGTTATCCCCCAGTTTAGGGATAACTAAGGAGATTATGTTTTGAGGTCCATAGGTCCTAGACATGGAGTACCAAGATCCAGATCGACTTGAGCATGGCCCTAGAAGGCCCATCTTTTCATTCTTCAGCACCTCCACTTTGTCAGCAACAACAACATCCATCACCTCACCCTGGTCCTGTAGCAGAAGTGGATCTTGCTCCATGAGGTAATGAGTCCGGGTATCATGGTATGTGTCACTGTGATGCTCAAAACCTTTGAATATGTGCATTCAATTATTTTTTCTTCTAACGGGTGCTTGGATATTATACCTATCCACTTGACCATATCTAGGGGGAATGACAGGATGCCCTAGTAATCTTGTGCCCACAGGTTTTGAGTTTCCACTAGGGGGATTCATGAGAAGCCATCGTCCACTCCCACCATACTTACCACTTTCCATATTTCTCTCGCTCATCCATCCCATTACACTGGTTCAGGCATTGGGTTGGCCAAATATTTAAGGGTTGTACCTCACCTTGTGGGAAGAAGGGGCTAAAGGCTCAGAGGGTAAAAGTAGCTAGCAAAAGATAGAATCCAAAGAATGAAACCTTGAAATGCTTCGCCCAGGGATCCCCAAGAAAGAAATAAAAAGCTTCTTAGCAAGAAACAAAGGAACCCATAAAAAATGATAAAACAATACCTAGCTAGAGTATAGGGAGTCTCATCATGAGCCAGCCTATTAGGTACATGGGCATGTAGAGGTATGACACTACCAACAACTGGTCACCATGCTAGGGTAGTGGCTCTTGGTGGCATAACCAAGAGAAAGGGGGTCTCATCACGAGCCAACCTTCTCATTTCCGTCAAATGCTTGTGGGTAACATTGCAACCACTGGTCACCATGCTAGGGTAGTGTCCCCTAGATAGATTCTTGAATAAAAAGCAATAAAACAAAGACAAAAGGCATGAATGGTCTTGGAAACATTTGCATCCATGACTGGTGCAACTCAACCTCTACAGAGGCACCCACAGGTAAGCCATACATTTCCCTACTATCGCTGCACCCCTTGCCCAAACATCCCTTATCCACTTCATCCACTCACATGGTTTGGATTTGATCTCTCCCGGAAACATCCCACGTCCAGTGAGCATTAGCCTAATAGGACATCCTAGTGTTTCCTCCAAATTTGGATTGTAGATTAGTATAATGTCTTTGATCACTTGTCTGGGTAAAAGGGGTTTTATGCACATGTTTAATAACTTGATGATTAGATGTCATTGACATTGCTATGATCCCTGTGACTTATGAGCCCTTGGAGGGCGTATCTGTTGATCTACAGGACCATACCTAATGGATAGGTACCCTTATGGGCAGGTAAACATGGGGAGATGATTAGTTCGGACCTCCATGGGGCTGAAAGCCCACCAGATGGATGTTGAGACCCCAGCAAGGGGCAGAGACAGATCAAACGGTTTGCACCAGAGAAGAGGAGGATGTTCCACCAAGGGCAACTTGGCAGACCCGTACCCAGGGGGGTTGTGCCCTTTCCACCTGGACGTAGGCCTTGGAAGGCCCATGACATCACCCAGGACATCCATGACATCATCCAGTGTTTATGGAGGTTTTGGGAGGCAGTTATGTGCTAAGTGGCACATGTGGAAGGTTCCTGAGGCCCAAGGAGGCCTAACGTTTTGCTCCAGAAGGTCGACGTTGCCCTTAAAGGGCCTAACATCACCCTAAAAGGGAATGACATCATCATTTATGCTTTATTAGGGTTTTAATTAGGACATTTGATGTAAACCAGTATTTTGATGTAAATTTGGCCATGTCGGCCTTTTGTGACCTAAAAGTAAAATTAAGGTCATTGATATGGTATAACTAGAGAGCTAAAACTCTCTTTTTCTCATCATATTTCACTCACACTTGTGTGAGGTCTGAAATTTGCGCCCTTCTTAGGGTTTTGGCTGAATTTTCTAGTGTGCACTTGTTGAAGGAAGGATTTTTATGGTGTATTTGGCATTTTTCTTGGTGGAAAGTTTACAACTAGGGTTTGGCTTGATAAATACTTGGTGAATGTGAGTAAATTTCTGCAATCCTCCTCTTACTTGAATGGTTATGGTGTTTTACTTTACATTTTGTTAATGAAATTGTTGCATTAAACCCTACGGAATAAGCACATGTTAATGTCCTTGTTCTAATTTCTATCTACATACTAGATTATGCCAAGGAGCCATTTTTTCTGTTGAAGTCATTGTTAGGGCCTTGCCATTGCAACATCCTATCTCTTGTTCTTCATCCAAGCTGTTTTTACTTTTTCATTGAGCTAAAGAAGGAGGAAAACCTACTAAGGCCTAGGGTTACCTACACCTTAGTAGTTGTTTTCCCCTAGGTTTTAATGGTTGAAGCCTTGGCATACCAACACTTCATCCATCAAATTCCTCTTGTCTTTGGCCCTACTACTATCATCTTGCTCCTTCAATTCTTGCCGCTACTTTTGACTCCATTTTCCCTATGAATTCACTCATCTAAGACTTCTTGCCTGAGTGTTTTGATCACAACTTTCAAACATCCAAAATATTTGAACAACCATTAACACCTTCTAACCCTAGTTTAAATTAACACGCTAACCTTATTGCTACTATTATCCATTTGAGTTATAATTATACTTTGCAGCATTTTGAGCTTCTTTAAGCAATTGAAAGATTGACTAATGCATAGCATTATTTGCTTCTGATGAATGTTGGTGTTATGATATTGATGATTGATCATTCTTGCTCATTTTGAAGCTTATTTAAAGCATTTATTGTGAAGTATCGTATTGTGATTATTGCTACTATACATGATGCAGGAGCATCGCTCACTCATCAAGCGAGCCAGCGCATGGAGGAAAAGGAACAGCTGGAGAACGCCAGCATCCAAATTTTGAAACATTTCAATATGGCTGCACCAAACATTAATACGTTGATGTGATGAAGCGCACTTGTACATTGTAACGGACCCTGAGCGGATAAGCTCTCGTCCTTAGGTAGTTGAGGCATTTACTAGATTTAATGCAGGTAGTTAAGTTAATTAAGTCTAGATTAGACAGTTTTACTTTCGAGAGGGAAAACGGAGTATAGACACCCTCCCTTTGTACATTGTATTATCATTCTCATTCATACAGGAGCAAGAAGAGAGCAGAGCAGAGAGTTGTGAAGAACCCCATGTACAGATTGAATTAATAGGAAAGCTTTTTATTCAATTCCATGGATGTGTTTGATCTCTGTGTGTTGTTGATATTATGCTTTTGCATGCTTGCTTCCTTTTATGCTTATCTTCTATATGCTTCATATGTGATTGCGTATCAGGTTCGTAACTTGAGAGAATGAGTTTCAATTGTCTCTCTGCTTGAGCCAGGAGATTCTTGCATAGAGGTAGTCGAATTCCTCCGCATAGAGTGCGTCGAGGAGGCTAAGCAGTTAAACTTTTGGGTTCTCTTTCACTCAGAGATGTGTTGGGTCATTCGAGCCATGCAGGTGAGTGCAGGTCAGATTGAGAGTCTCAGTAGCAAGTCTGAGAAGGGAAAGGTCGAGGCTGTTGCGTGCGCGAGTGCACAGGGCCTGGAAGATTTCATCACTGGTGGAAGTGATTGAAGACCGAGCACAGGGGCGTGTTCGAGAAATCCCTGAAGGAGTTCCAGTTGGTAAAAGCTCGGGAGGGACAGTGCCTTTGCTTCGCTCATACAGGGAAAAGGTGGTGAAGCCGGAGGATTCTCAAGAGGGAGAGAATCGACGACTTGAATGGATTGTGGAAAGTCCCGACCTCCCGCAAACCATCAGATCGCAGAGGAGTTGCGAGGGGGTTAACTCGCAGGCGCACGGAGCAATCCGTTTGCAATCTTATTTTGGCGAATCGGGGTTGGCGAGTGCAAGAGTCACATGCACGTCAAAATCGCGAATTGCAATCCCCCGATTTGATCGGAGCCGTCAACTGACTGGATGGACAGGTGGCACAGATCCAGAGCATCGAAGTTTCGGCATTCGGGGTTTCCAACAGCAAGAAATTTTGCATCGGAGATCCACGATCCGCGAAACCCCGAGATTGACGTGGCAGTGTAGGGCCCGTGAGTGAGTGGAGTCCAGGTGGCTTCGCGTCGAGGAATCGGTACCTCGGCACTCGGGGTTTTGATAACCCAAAGCATTGACAGCGTAAGTAGCAATATCCCGAGATTGACCGTTGACTATCAGCAAACTCTCTCAGTAGTTGCTGAATCTCCTCCGGCAAGTCATCCACTCTTGTGCTTGTCAGGACAATTCTCGGCTTCCTGACAATGAGGAACTATGGATCTTCATTCTTCTCCAACTCTGTGAGAAGTTCCTTCCCACTCATGAGAAGTATCGTGCTGCTAACTTCTGGTTTTACTTCTTTATCCTTCCCCGGAAGCAGTGTATGTGATTTCCCATCCTTCTCTAAGGTGTATGTGTTCATTCTCCCATCATGAACAACATTTCTATCAAACTGCCATGGTCTCCCCAACAATACATGACAGACATCCATGGGTATAACATCACACAGGATTTCATCTTTATAATCACCCATTTTAAAATTTACCAAGCATTGTTTTGTAACACATACCTGGTGTCCTTTCTGCAGCCATGTTACTTTGTATGGACTCGGGTGTTTGTGCGTCTTTAGCTCCAGCTTTTCCACCATCTCGGTTGAAACGAGATTTTCTGTGCTCCCACTATCCACTATGACCTTGCATTTCCAGCCCTTGGTCTTGCAAGTCGTCCGGAACAGTCTGCATCTCTGAGTTGTGTCCTCTACCTCCTTCTCAGGTTTTAAGAGAACTTTGTGCACTGTCAGTGACTTCCCACTTCCAGTGTCTTCATCCTCGCTCTCAACATCACGCCTCTGCTGCGCCTCAGCGATGTGAGCTCTTCCTCTGTCCACCTTCCTCTCTAGACAGTCCACGGATTTATGACCGTCTTTACTACACGTGAAACATGTGATAACTCCTCCTCTACCTCTTCCTCTACCTCGGGTACGAGGAAATGTGTTTGCATCAGCATATCCTCCTTGCTGATCATCTTGCTGCCTCCTCAGCTCAGCAATTTGTTGTCTCTGCTGTGAGGTTCCACCTCTCTTAGTTCTTCCCTGAGGCCTCTTCCAATCCTCCTTGGGCTTTTGGAAGTCTTTCCGGGCAACTACCTTGCCTCTAGGCTGGCTTCTGCCTCGCCCTCTCTGTCCCTGCTTGCGGCTCAGTTTTTCTTCTGCTTTTAGAGCCATCTGATACGCATCCTCAACTGTGCGGATGGTCAGCATGCTCAATTCATCCTGAATGTCATACTTGAGACCATTCAGATATCTTGCCACCTTTTCGTCATCACTCTCCCGATGACCAGCTCGAATGTTGAGCCTGTAGAACTCTTCGGTGTATTCTTTCACCGTCATCAACTTCTGTCTCAGGTTCTGCATGCGCCTGAACAGAGTGATCTGGTAATCTCTCGGAATGAATTTCCCCTTCATCTTGGCGATCATCCGATCCCAGCTTTTGATCTTCTGTTTGCCTTTGGAACGTCTGTCTACCTGCAGCTCGTCCCACCATAAGGCTGCATGTCCCTTCAACTTTGTGACAGCATGCCTCACTTTCTTGTCCTCTTCGATATCTTCGTAATCGAAGTAGGTATCGAGTGCTCGGACCCAATCCATCAGCTCCTCCATGTTTAGATTTCCCTCATAGACGGGAATATCCATTTTTGTCTTCGAGCTCATCCTCGAAATAGCCCTGATCAACCTCTCGGTTGAAGCATCTTCTGTTGAGACCTCTTCTGCCTCATGTCCAGCTTCCTCTTCAACCTCGGAATCGCTGAACTCTACTGCACTAGCTCCACGCCTCTGTGCAGTCTCCATCTCCTCGAGTCTCAATCGGAGATCTCGCATCTGTCGTTCCATCTCGGCATTACCTGCTGGCCTACCCCTTCTTCGGGCATCCCTGTCCTCACGATCAGGTGACTGCCTTTCCCTCCTGGGCGACATTATGTCTTTGCTTCCCTCTGCTACCTGAACAAAGAGAACTCCACAACCTTGCTCTGATACCACTTTGACGCGACCTCCCCTCGGCAGACAGTCGCTCTCACCAGGACCTTCAACAATTTGGCCCGAAGACTCAACAGCTCTCCAACTCCCTCGGGAGTTCTTTACCCACAGTCTTCTCGGCGATCCTCCCTTCGGACTTCGGGAGATCGGGTTTCATGGATTCGCGAACCTTACGATACTGCTCCTGTATCACTTGAAAAGCCAAACCCCGAGTACCGATAGTCAACGGTCAATCTCGGGATATCACTACTTACGTTGTCAATGCTTTGGGTTATCAAAACCCCAAGTGCCGAGGTACCGATTCCCCGACGCGAAGCCACCTGGACTCCACTCACTCACGGGCCCTATGCTACCATGTCAATCTCAGGGTTTCGCGGATCGTGGATCTCCGATGCAAAATTTCTTGCTGTTGGAAACCCCGAATGCCGAAACTCCGATGCTCCGGATCTGTGCCACCTGTCCATCCAATCAGTCGACGGCTCCGATCAAATTGGGGGATTGCAATTCGCGATTTTGACGTGCATGTGACTCTTGCACTCGCCAACCCTGATTCGCCGATATACGATTGCAAACGGATTCCTCCGTGCGCCTGCAAGTTAACCCCCTCGCAACTCCTCTGCGATCTGATGGTTTGCAGGAGGTCGGGACTTTCCACAATCCATTCAAGTCGTCGATTCTCTCCCTCTTGATAATCCTCCGGCTTCACCACCTTTGCCCTGTATGAGCGAAGCAAAGGCACTGTCCCTCCCGAGCTTTTACCAACTGGAACTCCTTCAGGGATTTCTCGAACACGCCCCTGTGCTCGGTCTTCAATCACTTCCAACAGTGATGAAATATTCCGGGCCCTGTGCACTCGCGCATGCAACAGCCTCGACCTTTCCCTTCTCAGACTTGCTACTGAGACTCTCAATCCGACCTGCACTCACCTGCATGGCTCGAATGACCCAACACGGATCTGAGTGAAAGAGAACCCAAAAGTTTAACTGCTTAGCCTCCTCGACGCACTCTATGCAGAGGAATTCGACTGCCTCTATGCAGGAATCTCCTGGCTCAAGCAGAGAGACAATTGAAACTCATTCTCTCAAGTTACGAACCTGATACGCAATCACATATGCAGCATATAGAAGATAAGCATAAAAGGAAGCAAGCATGCAAAAGCATAATATC
>JASDQU010102284.1:186400-213325 GCA_032191745.1 Picea mariana
CACGCAGTTGGTGACATTATTACCAAGATAAGTGCCATTTGTGTGATAAAATTACATGCTGCATTATTATTTACGTGTTCAGTGTTATGAGTTTATCTTATGCTTGGTTATGCCTATCTGTATATTTATGGGTATTTCTTGTATATGCTGCATGTGTATGTTTACGATAATTTCCATGTGAATCTGTGTATTTATAGATGTATTTTTATGCATACGTTTTATATATAATGCTTCCACAAGAGTTCAGTGTGTGCATATGTTTTAATTGCATGCAGTTAGAAAATTTATGTGGCATAGCTCAGTTGTATGCTGAGAAATGTTACGGTATGTTACGCAGAGAGAATAGTAAGAGTTCTCTGGCGTAGCGTGGCCCGACATGGGTGGTCGGGGACGTTACAAATTGGTATCAGAGCCACAGTTTTCAACACTGAGCTTGGACGGGCCGAACAAGTTGAGTTGAAGCGAAATTTCACAGAGGATTTATTTCAAAGTGGCCAAATATCGAGTTGCAAAGCATCCAACTACAATACGGTACAGAAATTGGGAAAAGTCCCCAATTTCGGTTGTTAAATTCATGGGGAAATTGAGAAATTCAGCCATGTGGTAAGATATTATTGATTTAATATCTGTTCTAGAAAATTCAGACACAGAATTGGTCGAATTTGAAGTTACATTAAATCCATGACAGATGGAGTGAAATTCCTAATTAAAATTCCCAATTCGTGAATTGATTTGGGTGAATTCGTTCCAGAAATGTCAACCCTCGACGATTTAGGTTGAATTGGTGTTATCGGGGTGAAATTGAACGAATTTTGTGGCTGCAGAATGTCTATGGTAAATTGGGGAAAAACATAAGCAAAATCCCCAATTTCTACAACGGAATTCACGAGGAATTGATGCGCATAAAAATGAATGTGCATAGGTGGGCGCACTAAAAATGCATGATGCGTAGTGAAAATCTAGTGATAGGTAAAATTCGACACTATGCAACAAGATATTGGTATGCTAGTGCGCACGCTAAATTTCGTTGCTGTGCAGAAAAAAGTTAGTGTGCCGGTGTGCGCACTAAATTTGGGCACCACGTGGAAAAATGTTGGCATGCTGGTGCGCATGCTAAATTTTGGCGTCGCGGAAAAATGTTGGGGTGTGGATGCGTGCACTAAATTTAGCATTGTGTGGTGTCCGTATGCATAAAATGCGTGCACGGTGTGCACACACAATAAAATGGTGTGCGTGGTGTGTGCAGTGTTGGCACAACGTAGTGTAGTATGGTAGTTGCGCATGCAGTGTGGGTAAATCTGGGCGCACGACAATTTAGTGAATGGTGCACACAAACTATTGGTGCGCAGTGGGGCATACTAAATTTGGCATGGTGCAACGTGTCAAGTGTAATGCGCATGGAATATCAGGGCGTGGTACAAAAATTGCACACGATGGATATTGGCGCGTGGTACAAAAACTGTGCGCAGTGGGTATTGGCACACGACATAAAAGTAGTGCGCGCAAGTTATTGGCATGATAGAGAAGTGATACACAGTGGTTTTAAAGTGCACGAAGCATGATTTACCTTGTGTTGTTGATGCATGGTAAACACAGGAGCACAGATTTAAATTTGTGCACATGAAGTTGTTTGAAGGGTGAACAACAACAAAAAACCAGAGATTTACTGCGACGTTTTATATCATTTGAACGCCATCTTTTTGCAACGCGTTTTTGAGGGTCTTAAGGGCATTTTTAGCAACTCAAAAACCATGAGACAGAGCTGTACTAATGGTACACTCTGTCTCCGCAACTCAAATAAAAGAGCACAAAGATAGCTTTCTAATGGTGTAAACTGTTCGTCAAACAGAGCTTTTATGAGAAAGTTACAACACAAACAATGAAGGGTAAATTTTAAGACCTCACTAACTTGAAAGAGCCATAACTTTTTTCTCTGGAATCAGATTGAGGCACAGGAGTAGTCAATGGAAATCTATTGAGCTATAGAAGACAATAACATAGTTCAGTTAAATTTCTAGGCATGTTAAAAGTGTTTAATATGGAAAATAAGGTACCTGTAACATTTCAGACCAAAAACACAAATTGGCCTAGAACTTTAGTAGGTTGTAACTAGCATCCTAGAATCCAAAATGAGGTGAAAATTGGACAGAATATCCCTAATATGTTTATGAAAAAACCCAATTGATCTCATACGAAAATTCTAATGGAGTAGGTGCATAAATGCATAATTGCAGTGCAAAGTTGTGCTAAGTGGAAGTATGAACATAAAGGTTAATGGGAAAATTTCGAATGACCATAACTTTCTACTCCAGGCTCAGAATTGAGCATGTGAGAAAGCGTTGGAAAGGTCTTGGATAGTGGAATATAAATATCCACCCATAAAATTGATCTGGACATTCAATTTTCTAGGAAATCAGAAGAAATAGTTATGATATATCATTTAACCAAAATGGTTCATATTTTTCATAAAATTATTGAAACAGTTAGCCTGACAAAGTTTGTTGGCTGCACATTTTGCAGAGTTAACAACAAATAGATCAGATCAAGATCAACATAGAATCCAGATTAATGGAAGAGGCACAAAGGACTTATAGCCAAGAAGATGAAATCAGAGGGATGGATGTCCATTTGGGCATGGAAGGAACAAACTCCAATGGACATGGAGATGAAAGGAATGAAAACATGAATATGGAAGAGACCATTAAAAAATTACAGAAGGACATACAAAGCCATAAAAATGATAATGAAAGGCTTATGAAATCCAAGGAGCAGTAAGATGACTTCAACATGAAGTTATTGGAGAGCTTGAACAAAATAGAAAAGAAATTGGACAAGGAGAGTGGCTCAAGCAAATCAGGAAGTCACAGGTCTTCTGATGAGAAAACAAAAGCAAGAAGTGTTAGCAGACATCACCATCACTCCCTGAGGCACTCCAATAAGAGATTAGATAGCAGCTCAAGTCCATCCCCTATCAGAAAGCATAATAGGTTTGGGGTGGATGAGCTATGAGGAGAAATAAAAAAAATCAAACCTCCTACTTTTGATGGTGAGAAAAAAAAGGATGAAGATGCAGAGACATGGCTATTGAGCATGAGAAAGTATTTCCAGTTACATAATTATTCTTCTCATGCAGAAGGTAGAATTTCCATCTATCAACTCAAAGAAAAAGAATCCATGTGGTGGGATCAGCTTGTGCAGGTGCAACACATTAAAGAGAAAAATGTTACTTGGAGGGAGTTCAAGAAGTATTTTGAGAAGAAATACTTGACTAAGAGATACTATGACAAGAAAATGAAAGAATTCTTTGAACTCAAGCTTGAGAGTATGACCATAGATGAATATGAAAAAATATAGTATTTGAGTGGACTACCATCATTCATCAGTGAAAAAATACAGTATGATGATCCAAAGACATTGGAGGAGACCATAAGGCAAGCTAAGTGCCTATATTATCAGCAGAAAGCAAGGCCAACTTTCCAAAAATCTTGGAAAGACAAAAAGAAATTCAAGATGGATCAAAGGAAGAAGGGGTCTAAGCCACCATTCTTCAAAAATAATCCACAGGGACAACAAGCTCCTAGAGAGCCCAGAACGATTGAGGTAGGAGGTCAAAGGCCAAGGCAACCACCTACTCAATGTTGGGGTTGTAAAGGAGATCACATGTTCATAGATTGTCCTCACAGAGGTGAAAACGAGAGAACTGTTCACAATGTACAACAAGATGAAATAGTGGAGGACATGTGAAGAAATGTGCCAAGGATCTATGCAGCCCTGAATAACAAGCAAGAAGAGTATCAATCCCACATGATTGAAGTGGAAGGTATGATCAACAACCAAACCATTGCTATTTTAATTGATTCAGGAGCTAGTCATAGTTATATAGATCCTAAGATGGTGGAAAGTTTGCATTTGCCAAGAAGCAAGCATAGGAAATCTTGGTTGGTGCAACTAGCTACATCAGCCAAAAGAAAAGTTAATGAGATGGTTAAGTCATGCCTCATGGACATGAATGGACTGAACACCAGGGCAGATTTGAACATCTTGCCTTTAGGTTCCTATGACTGTCTAATTGTGATGGATTGGCTGGACCAACATCATGACATCCTAGACTATCATAACAAAGCATTCACTTGCTTGGATGAGGAAGGGAAACTAAGGAAGGTGCAGGGAATTCCTAGGGTTGTAACCATCAGAGATATTTTAGCATTGCAGCTGAAGAAATATTACAGGAAAGGGTGTCAAATATTTGCAGCACATATGGAAGAGACACCTAGAGACAAGGTGCCAAACTTTGAAGATCATGTAGTCTTGGAAGAATTTGAAGATGTGTTCAAGGAGGTACCGGAACTACCCCCAAAGAGAGATATTGATGTCTCTATAAATTTAATGTCTGGAGCAACTCCAATATCAAAGACTCCTTACAGAATGAGTACACCAAAGCTGAAGGAGTTGCAAATGCAACTTGAAGAACTTCTAGAGAAGGGGTATATATGCCCAAGTGTGTCACCTTGGGGTGCCCCAGTCTTGTTTGTGAAGAAGAAAGATGGAACATTAAGATTGTGCATTGATTTCAGACAGTTGAATAAAGTGACTGTTAAGAACAAGTATCCTTTGCCAAGGATTGATGATCTTTTTGATCAATTGAAGGATGGAAAGATATTTTCAAAGATAGATCTCAGGTCAGGATACCATTAGGTAAGGATTAAAGAGGAAGATATCAGCAAGACTGCCTTTAAGACAAGGTATGGCCATTATGAGTTCACGGTGGTTCCATTTGGGTTGTCAAATGCACCAATTGTTTTCATGTTCTTAATGAATGGTGTTTTTTGAGAATATTTAGACAAGTTTGTCATTTTCTTTTTGGATGACATCCTTATATACTCTAAGTCAGAAGAAGAGCATGATCATCATTTGAGGATGGTGTTGCAAGTAATAAGGGAGCATCAATTGTATGCCAAGTTGAGCAAGTGCTTATTTTATCAAAAACAAATTCATTATTTGGGTCATATCATTTCAAAGGATGGGATAGTAGTGGATCCTGAGAAGATAGAAGCAATTAGAGAATGGTCAGTGCCAAAGAATGTGATAGAGGTCAGATCATTCATGGGCCTTACAAGATACTACAAGAGATTTATTGAAGGATTTTTAAAGATTGCACACCCAATCACTTCCTTGCAAAGAAAGGGTGTGAAGTTTCAGTGGACATTGGATTGTGAAAAGAGTTTCCAACACTTGAAACAGTTAATAAAAAGTGCTCCAATACTAAGGATTGCAGATCCAAATGAAGAATTCATTGTATGCACAGATGCATGTAAAGAGGGACTTGGTGTAGTCCTCACTCAAAATGGGTTTGTTATATGTTATGAATCAAGGAAGTTAAAGGAGCATGAAAGACACTATGCCACTCATGATTTGGAGTTGGCAGCCATAGTGCATGCCTTGAGGAAATGAAGACACTACCTCATGGGAAAAAGGTTTGAGCTAAGAACAGACCAAAATGGTCTGAAATTTTTATTTGATCAGCCAACTCTAAATGCTAGGCAAACTAGATGGTTAGAATTTCTAATTGAATATGAATTTGATATAAAGCACATCAAAGGGAAAGAGAAAAAAGTGGTTGATGCAATCAGTAGAAGAGTACATGAGATGCATGCTACAATCATTAGCATGTACCAATCAGATTTGAAAGACATAATTACAGAGGCTGCCAAACCAGATTTCCAATACAAAGAATTAGTGGCAAAATTACAGCAAGGTAATTTGCAATAGAAAATTGAAGATTACAAGCTAGATAATGATGAAATTCCCAGGTACAGGGGAAAAATTTATGTACCAAATTCCCAGGAGTTGAAAAATATGATATTGAGAGAAAAGCATAATGTGCCTTATGTTGGGCACCCAAGATATCAGAAAATTATTGCAGCTGTCAAAAGCCAATATTATTGGCGAGACATGAAGAAAGAGGTTGTTGATTTTATTGCCATATGTTTGGAATGTCAAAAAGTAAAGGCTGAGCATAGACACCTAGCTGGTTTGCTACAACCATTACCCATTCTTGAGTGGAAGTGAAGTTGTGACCATGTATTTCATCACTAAACTTCCCAGAACAAACAAACAACATGATTCTATCATGGTGGTGGTGGATAAGCTTACTAAAGCTGCCCATTTTATTCCAGTTAAGCTCACTCACAAGGCAACGAACATTGTTGATGTTTATATGAGGGAAATTGCTAGGTTACATGGCATACCCAAGACAATTGTGTTTGACAGAGATCCAAAATTTACCTCAAAATTTTGGAAAGGGTTATTTAATGGATTTGGAACAAATTTGAATTTCAATATAGCTTATCATCTAGAATCAGATGGGCAAACAAAGAGGGTGAATCAAGTGATTGAAGATATGTTGAGGATGTATGTGATGGATAAACCATCATAATGGGAAGACTACCTACACTTGCTAGAGTTTGCTTATAACAATGGGTACCAAGCATCTCTAAAGATGAGCCCATTTGAGGCACTTTATGGCAGAAAGTGAAACACACCAATAAGCTGGGATAACCCAGCAGACAGAGAAGTGGTTGGGCTAGATTTTCTCAGGGAAATGGAGGAGCAAATGATAAAAATAAAACAAAATTTAAGGGTTTCCCAAGATAGGAAGAAAAATTATGTTGATAAGGGAAGAACTCACAGGGAATTTAAAGTGGGTGACCATGTGTTCTTGAAAGTGAAAGCCAACAGAAGTTCCCTAAAGTTGGGAAACTATTCAAAGTTGGCAGTTCATTAGTGTGGGTTGTTTGAAATCCTAGAGAGGATTGGTCCAGGTGCTTATATGATTGCATTGTCTGCATCTATGTCTGATCATAATATATTCCATGTATCATTGCTAAAGAAATATATACCTAATGATAATCATGTTATTGATTGGAATGTGATTTAGGTGGAGCAAGAAGGCGCTTTTCAAGTGCATCTGGTACGCATTCTAGACCAGAAAATCAAACAGCTTCGGAACCGAGCCATAGGGCTTGTAAAGGTCCAATGGACCTGGTATGGTCCTGAGGACACTATTTGGGAGCATGAGGATGCAATGTGGGCATAATACCCGTATCTTTTTGAGGATTTTTGAAATTTTGTTGTACATGGGTACATGATGCACTGAGGACAGTGCATAAATAAGGGGAGGGGATTGTAATATCCCTAAGGCCGAACCCAATTGTAAATGAAAATGAAAATGTACTTAAGCTGGTGAGATGTCCGACATTATTTTGTATGCACCTTTCATGGCATAGTGCGCGCATGTATTGCGCAGTGAAATGATGAAGTGTGCACATTCCAAGATACCACGCACAAAATCTTAAGTGCACGTGATTGTGAGGCCAACGAGCCTTTGTCTTTATGCTATGTTTTATAGGCTGTTGAGCCAGTTGTTATAAGCTATGATGCTTATGTTTTGATTAGGCCGGAGAGCCTAGATGTTAAAGGCAGGAGCGCCTATTTTTGTACATGTCTCATAATTAATATAAAATACATCGTTGCGTGCAGACCGACCATGATAAAAGAGAAGGGGGACTAAACTCCATTAGTTAGGGAAAGGGGGGGGGCTAAGTTAAGGAAAGGGGATAAACTAGGGAGCTTAAGATAAAAAAGAAAATTATATTAATATTTCTTAAATCATAAAGTATGGATAATTATTTTATCCTAAGTTCTAAAGTTGGGTATAAGTGGGCCAAAGTAGCTCCCAACATGACAAGTTTCAAGTTGGGAACATGCATACATATTGTTGGGACTTAGTTCATTTCCTATCATCTTTTCCATCATTCATCCATCATACTGACCATCATTGCTATTATCCAGTCAATCATCCATGAGTATTCACACACCATTGAAGTATCTTTCATATCTTCATGATTGTACCTGAACCCGTATCCATATCCATTTTGTGTTGGTGTATCTGGTTAGCTTGGTTGCTGGACCGAAGAAGTGGGTTGTCAGGCCTGTGAGAAATTCTCTAGGTGAGAGAATTGTTGGGAATTGATTTCCTAAAGGTGCTGAAATGTAGCTACAGTGCTATGAGACTTCATGTCTGGCTTATTGCTGAAGCCCGGTAAGGAATTGGGGTAGTCGAAGGACTATTGAGCAGAGAAGGGACACACTTCCTTGGTGAGACAGACATGTGGGGAATGAGGGACTGTAGGCTATTAATTGGGTGAGAATATGTGACAGAGTCTTTCTTATTGTCCATGAGCTTTTAGCCTGGTTAGGAATCCCTTTACCCAGGTGGAGTTTAGTCCCATCTTGGAGGTGACTCACTGTTGAGAGTAATGAACATTGTGGTCTAAGGCTGGGAGGTTCACGGAAGGTCTACACGCAGTTGGTGACATTATTACCAAGATAAATGCCATTTTTGTGTTAACATTACATGCTGCATTATTATTTATGTGTTCAGTTTTATGGGTTTATCTTATGCATGCTTATGACTGTCTATATATTTATGGGTATTTCTTGTATATGTTGCATGTGCATGTTTACGGTAATTTCAGTGTGAATCAGTGTATTTATAGATGTATTTGTATGCATATGTTTTATATATAATGCTTTCACAAGAGTTTTGTGTGTGCATATGTTTTAATTGCATGAAGTTAGAAAATTTATGTGGCATAGCTTAGTTGTATGTTGAGAAATGTTACAGTATGTTCTGTAGAGAGAACAATAAGAGTTCTCTGGTGTATCGTGGCCCGGCATGGATGGTCGTGGATGTTACAAGTATAGGGTCATTGACGATGTCATATTCTACAAGGACAGAGTCTACTTGGTGCCAGATTCAGGGCTTAAGAAGAAGATCCTCACAGTAGTTCATGATTCACCACTAGCAAGCCATCAAGGGTTCTTCAAAACCTACTGACAGATTAGGGAGAGCTTCTCATGGAAGGTCCTCAAACAGGATTTTATGAGACACATTAGTGAGTGTGTGACTTGCCAGTAGAACAAGTCAAAGCATGCTCTTCCAACAGGGCTACTTCAACCACTCCTCATTCCAGAGCAAAAATGGGAGAGTATATCAATGGACTTCATCACAGGCCTACCCAAGGTCTAGGGTAAAGATTGTATCTATGTAGTGGTCGACATATTGACCAAGTTTTCTCACTTCTATGCCATACCTACAGAGTACAACGTAGTTCAGGTAGCCAAACTATTCTTCATGGAAGTCTTCATACTTCACGAGTTACCGAGGAACATCGTTAGTGACAGGGACAGTCGGTTCATGGGGAAATTCTAGAGAGAGTTGTTTAGATTGGTGGGGACATAGGTGACACCCAACACCAGCTATCACCCTCAGACATATGGGTAGATCGATATTGTCAACAAGTGGTTCGAAGGATATTTGAGGAACTATGTAGGTGGACAGTAGAGAACATGGGTCAAGTGGCTACATTTAGGAGAGCATTGCTACAAAACCACTTTCCACATGTCCATTGGTATGACACCCTTCCAAGAATTGTACGGATATGATGCTCCCACTTTGGTAGACTTGGTTTTCAGAGAGAGAAGAGCTCCCAAGGCCAAGGATTGGATTGTAGAGAGTCAGGAGATTCTCAAGTTGCTGAAAGAAAACCTGCAGACGACACTTAACCGACATAAAATGAGCGTGGACAGGAATAGGATAGAGAAAAACTTTGAGGTTGGGGATTTTGTTTTTTTAAGACTCCAACCTTACCAATAATCATCTTTGAATAAGAGTGGGGCCAAGAAGCTCAAGCCTAGATTTTATGGCCCTTATAGGATCATGCATCGAGTAGGCGAGGTTGCTTATGAGCTAGATCTTCCAAAGGGGAGAAAGATTCATAACATGTTGCATGTATCTTGCCTCAAAAAGGAAGTGGGACAATTCATTAGCACATCAGAGGAGCTTCCCCCATTGGATGAGGAGGAATAGTTGGAGTTGGTTTCGGAGGAGGTTTTGGAGTTTCGGGAGCGAAACCTGAGGAGTAGGGTCATCAGAGAGTGCTTGATCAGATGGAGAGGGCTTCCAATAGATGACGCTGCATGGGAGAGCGAGCAGGTGTTGCAACACCCTGGATTGGTATTGCTTGAGGACAAGCAATTTTGGGAAGGGAGGAATGTAATGTCCCTTTCCAAATAAGAGCTCCAGAGAGGAGGCTTAATGGTCTAAACCACCCCGTTATACTATAGCCATGGCCAAAAAAGGGGTAAACAAGGTTACTAGAGGTCACTCCAGTCAAAGGTGTTATGTTCAGAAAGTGACATTGAGCTAAAAGTGGTTAAAAGTGCTTTTAAGCCATTATGAGCTAAAAATAGAATAGACAAGCTAAATTGGAAGTCAATAGGGAATTAGGGTTTAGAAAAGATATAAGAGAAGGGTCAACGACCTATTTCATCATTATGCAGATTATGACTTATCATTGAGAAGAGAGGTGCATCTCAAGAGAGAGTTTCAGTGGATTCCAGGAGGAAGACACTAGTTGGATGATTTCAGTGTTGAGAGACACACCCTAGTCATCGAGAATATCACACAGGTCTTCCATCATTCTTTAACAACAGTTACATAGGGTCCAACAATAAGGGCGCACTTATCCAGCGTGAGGGTGCNCAACGACCTATTTCATCATTATGCAGATTATGACTTATCATTGAGAAGAGAGGTGCATCTCAAGAGAGAGTTTCAGTGGATTCCAGGAGGAAGACACTAGTTGGATGATTTCAGTGTTGAGAGACACACCCTAGTCATCGAGAAGATCACACAGGTCTTCCATCATTCTTTAACAACAATTACATAGGGTCCAACAATAAGGGCGCACTTATCCAGCGTGAGGGTGCAACTTCTGAGGAGGTTCAGTGGATCGACTTGTCCCATCGAGGAAGAGTTCATAGATTCCCCTTTGACCCAGTTGAGAGGAAGGCAAGGTGCATCTTTTTCCTGTTTCCTCGTCAGATTCTGAAAGAGGAATCATTCAGAGCGCATTTTCTAGACTTTGGAGTGCAACACTTTTGGCCAACACATTCAGGGTTCTCGAGCAAGCATCAGATTAGATTTAGGGAAACCCTTCTTACCTATTTCTCAGTAGGCCAGGGCGATCATTTTGAGATACTTCTTAGTCGATTCTGATGGTGGAATCATTAGGGCATAGTTTTCCAGAGAGAGAGGGGTGCATTCCCCTAGGTGGATCCATCTGGGGTCCAGACACACTAGCAGAGGGGTCACTCAGTCACTAGGACTGAGAATTAGAGCAGGGAACACCATTTGGGACAGTTTCCAGGCCTTTTCGAGAGGTATAGCCACCAGGGCAAACTTTCCAAACTTTCAATAGTTACTGTGCGAGCTACCTAAGTTCCAGATCATCCTTTGACCCTGCAATGCTCATCTACTACCGGGTATTATCATTTAGTTTGCTTATTGTATTTCGGCTAAGATCCTTTTGTTATTTGATCTAGCTGAGTGATTCATTTTATTCAGCCGCATTCGACATTTGTACTCCGCAGAGACATCATAATATAACTTTGCAGTCTTTGTCGCATTTGTTATTTGTAGGATCATTTATATGTTGTAAACCATTGATCCTACACACACATTAGCAACATTTTCTAGACTATCCAAGTCATGAACATTACATTATATATATATAATATTACATTCAAATTTTTATTACTCAGATACAGAGCATAGATGATACTCATTAACGAAAACTATACTCACATTCGTTGGTGATTGTATGTTTGTTCAACAACATAAAAATTATTGTGAGTTCGCATTGTATTATACATGGACAGTCCATGTTTCAAGTGGTTTGACATTTCATTGTTTTGTTATGCGTTCAGTTAGGAAAGATCATGTAAACTGCTTATATATAAAGGAATATATGTAACTAATGTCAATAACAATAGTGAGGAGAACTACTCAACAATTGTTACAAAGCTATTATACTGGTAGAACATAGTTTTTTATTGCTTCTTTCTCCTCTTCCTTGACGAGAATGGTAGTTGATTTGTTAGTGATTTGTGGACTTCTATCTGCTATGTGGAGTATGTTTTATGTTTTTTTTTGTGTGTGATAAGTTCTTTTATACTATATGCCTCCGTATAAGTTGGAATATAGTTAGACTTGTACCTTTTCTATGTAAAATTAGGAGAGTCTTAGTCGGAAGGATATCTCGATAGGATGTATTCCTATCATTTGAGTGAATAAAGTGTGCTTCATTTGAGTGAAGACATGGTTTGGATGAATATAATTGCTTTGATGACATGGATCTTGGAATCATATTTTAATTCCCATGCCTTTAGGAGAAAAAATAATTAATGAAATGGAACCTTAGCAATAACATGATGTGAATGGAAAGTTTATAAAAGGGAACCATTCAAGCATATCAAAACATTAATTGTTCACATTGCTCCAAGGAAGTCGCCTCTTAAAGATGGGGTAAGAATTACGACTTAGTTGGATATATAAGGGTGGTGGATATGTTTAGCTTCATCTTCTGAGTTATCTATTTGCATGATGACATTATTTATAATTGTTTTGGCTTTCTTGATGTCGTTCTGAATTTTGTTTGGTAATTTAAATTTTATGCATTGAATCACGAGACCAAAGGTTTTCAGCAATAGAAGATGAACTGATAGATAATTTTATAATTTCATGGTAGGCTGAGTTAGTAGGTGACCCTCTACCATTTGTTTCTCCCACATAGGATTCTCATATGCTTTTTACTTTTCATTGCATGCTAAGCATATTTTTTCTTTAGGGTATTCATACACATGGAAAATGTGCATTGGATTAGAGGTCTTAAGATGACCAACTAACTTTATTCTTTTGGGTATGTTATCGCACATTTTGTAGCTAGCTCAAGTAGCTATGAAGTAGAAGGCCAAACTGGCGTAACAGGAACCTATCCCACCCAATGTCACCATGATGGGGAGGTTCTTTCTCTTTAGGGAGGTTAGGCCTAGGGGAGACATCCCCGGTAACCTGGAGTTTTGAAGAGGCAAAGGTTTAAAGGTCAAAGTAAAGTTTCCCCTTCATAGGTCACCACCAAAACAGACAGTCCCGACTAAACAACCAATAATGAAGTGTAGGCCCAAAGAAGAACACCTTCCCGAAACAAAGAAAACCAATATATATATATATGCAAGCTATGATTCAATGGGTTAGTACTTCATAAGACTATCTAATATCAATATAAGCAATTATAACAATAAATATTGACGAAGTCAATGTTTGTTAATGCAACAATGAACTAATATTACTTCACCAATAAATATCAAGATGAATTAGCAATCAATGTATCCGATCAATCCTCATTCAATAAATGCATCAAACCACCATCCAATTGCTTAATAAATGAAAATTGTTACATCAAGATGAAATAACCAAGGGTGACGTTAGCTTTTTAGGGTTAGTAGTTAGTTAGGGTTTCAATTTATAAGAGGTTTTGAGAGTTGTTTAATCACTTTCACTTCAACGTTGGAGGCTCAAGATCTGTGCCTAAGGGTTATGGAGTCAAAAAAGATGAAGGTCGCACAAGTTGAAGTGGATGAGATTCAAAGGAAAAGAGGGAAAGGTTTCAAGGTGCTGCTAAAGTAGGGCCTTAAAGATAGAACCCTAGGGGAGAGAGGCTCACTCCGGTGTTTCTTAAGCAAGGCCTCAGGTTCTCTCCTCCTTCCCGGCAAACAACTAGCTCAATGAAAAGCAAAATCAAGATGAGAGAGTTTAAAGAGGGAGAGTGTTGCTAAGGCAAGACTCTTTCATTAAACCCTAAAAGAAAAACGGCCCTAGGTGTAGATAACCTAGGCCTGGGACATCCTCTTCCTCTTGAAGTTCAAAGGTACGACTAGCTTAAGGGAAAAAGAAAGAAAGAGTGTAGCAATGGCTAGGCTCTCTTCTTCTTCTTCAATGGCTAAAAGGTTTTTCTATCAGGGGACATGAGACAACGACCTACTTGTGTGTTTGTCCCCTAGGGTTTTGATTCAGAAATATTTATAAATAGATGCAATAAATTAAACTACAAGCATTCAATCAAGAAGTTTTAAAGAAAAATACTTACAAATCATCAAGAAAATAGCATGCAAACCCTAGTTGTAAACCTTCCTTCAAGAAAAACACCATAGAATGCCAAAAATCTCCTCCTTAAACAAGTGTGCCTTCCTCAAATCATCCAATAACCCTAATAGGGCACAAAAATAAGACCTCACTAGGAGAGTGAGTGATGTGTTATGTCAAAATGAGAGTGAAAACCCTCAATATATAGTGTATTAATGACCTTAATTAATTTTAGGTCATAAAAAATGGCCGACAAGACCAAAGTACTGTTTTTACATTAAATTGTCAAACTAAAACCCTAACTGAGCTGTAATAAAGGTAAAATCCCCTTCAAGGGAGGCGCTATCCGCTTTTAGGGCAAATGAGACATCCAGGAGCAAAACGTTAGCCCCCTAGGGGCCTCTCCAACATGCCACACATGCCACTGCTGCCCAATCTACCTCCAAGAATGACCATGAAGATGGATGACATCATGGTAAGGATGGGGATGCTTTGATCCTTCCAAGGCTAATGTTCCACTGAAAAAGGGTCATTCCCCCAAGGTCGGGCTCTGCCAAAGTGCCTCTGGTGAAACATCCTCTTCTTCTCCGGTGAAAAACCTCGGTCAAACACTGTCCTGTCTTTGCCCCTCTGACAAGGTCTTAGCAACCATCTGATGGGCTCTTCAGCCCCATGGAGGTCCGAACTAATCATCTCCCCATGTGTACCGGTCCAAATGGTACCTGTCCGCCGGGCATGGTCCTGCACATGAAAAACTACGCCCTCCATGGGCTCATTAGTCATAAGGATCATAGAAATTTCAATCACATTTCATCATTAAGATTATCAAACATATGCATAAAAACCTTTATATATCGTTCAACAGCTCAAATACATTACAAAAATCCACAATACAAGATCGAAGAAAAGGACAAGACATATTATTGGGCTAGTATCTACAAGAGAAGGGAACTTCCCAGGAAGGTTTCATCCAAGCCATGTAAACAAGGTGTTGTGGCTAGGGGATGTCTAGACAAGTGGGTAGAGTGAGAGCCAAGGATGCATAATGTTATCTGTGGGTGCCTTTGTAGAAGGTGAGTTGTACCCGTCATGGATGCAATTTTTTCCAAGCTCGTTCTTGCCTTTATTCTTTCTTTATTTTTCTTTTTCTTCTTCTTTTTCTTTTTATTCAAGGTCTAACCGGAGGACACTACCTTGGCATGGTGACCAGAGCTGACAGTGTTACCCACAAGTACTTTCACAGAGATGAGAAGGCTGGCTCGTGATGAGACCCCCTTTCCCTTGGCCATGCAACCAAAGGTCACTGCCTTGGTGTGGTAACCAGATAGTGGCAATGTCATATCGTTAGGTACCCATGAACCTAATAGGATGGCTTGTGATGAGACCCCCTATTCTCTTGGCTTGGTCTTGTTTATTATTTTTTGGGTCCTTCTTGTTTCTTACTGAGAGGCTTTTTATTTCCTTCTCGGGGATCCCTAGGCAAGGCATCTCGAGGTTTTATTTCTAGGCTTTTGTCTTTTACCAGCTGCTTTTACCTTCTGGGTCCTTAGCCCCTTCTTCCCACAAGATAAGGTGCAACCCTACAAACAGGTCAACCCAATGCCCGGACCAGGGGAATGGGATAAATGAGCAGGAGATAAGATGAAAAAGTGGTGGTATGATGGGAGCGGACGATGGCTCTTCAGAAATCCCCCTGGTGGTAAACCAAAACCCATGGGTATAGGCTTGCTAGGACACCCTGTCAATCTCCCCAAACATGGTCAAGTGGGTTAATGTAAGATCCAAGCAGTCGTCAGACGCATATATCCAAAGGTTATAATGATCAAAGGTGAAACATACCATGATACCTGGACCAATTACCTCATGGAGCAAGAGCCTTCTCCGATACAAGACCAAGCCGATGGTGATGGATGTTGTTGTTGCTGACAAGATGAATCTGATGAAAGAAGAAAAGCATGAGCCCTCCAAGGCCATACCCAGGTCAATCCTACTCTTGGTATTCCATGTCTAGGACCTGTGGGCCTCGAGACATGATCTCCTAGTTATCCGTAAATATCAGGGATAACATTTGGCTCCAACTCGGGGACATTTGCTCACCGTAGAGCGCATGAGAACCTCAACATCTCTGGCATAACCTGCAGACTTTCTCAAACTCGATAGGGGCATCAGTAACAAAAATGGGGCGGTAATGCCACCCCAACATACATAGATATATATATACTAAAGAAAAACAATCAATATGTGAATGTAAAGCAAAGTACCTACCTTTACTTACTTGTTGGATGGATGTTCGATGTAGTCAAACGACCAGTGTAGCCAATCCAACAATGTCCCATGATACCTTTCTTTGTGCTTCATAATAAACCAAAATAGTGATAAATCAAGCACAAAAATGTCATGAGTTAGAGCATGTATCATATCATTGGAAAACATAAAGTCTAACTCATGGAGGCGGGTGGGAGGGATAAAATCTTGCCAATTCAATCTCTGAGGAAGGTATTCAATCCACTGCAAGAAAGGGTCATGAAGAGTCCAAGGTTGAGAAAACTGACTCAAAGGGCCTGCAAGCTAGCTACTCAGGACATCCTCACGCTCTGAAGTCAAGGAAAGGACCGACAAAGATCTAGCAGATGACTGGAAAACTATCAAGGGAAAGTTGAAAAACTGAGATAACAAACTTGCAGTATCCAACCAACCCTTGGAGTCTAGGGTCTGCCTAAGAGGAAACTCAAGAATAAAAATATACTTCCCAACTACACCTTTAATGGAAAAGCAAGGTAAAGTAATAATAGGCGGCTGGAGTGAGAAGTCATGAGAATCCTTTTTCAGACAAACAATGCTCTTGTGTTAAAATCCAAGCATAGTGGTGGTTGGTAATCATCTTCATGGAGAGAATCCAAGTGCTCAGAAGGGTACTCATAAAAAATCTCAAGGTAAGATTGAAAATCATTAGGAAAACAAGGTACTAGGTCATCCTTGGTTTTTTGGAAAGTACGGGTAAAAATTTCATCTCCTTGGTGCCATTGGTCAAAAGTGATCTGTTGTGATAATTGCAAGGGCAACACTTGGAAATGACTCTTAGTGTCATAGATGGGATCCAGGTCATAACCAACTATATCACACCTACATCTCCCAACATGTATGAACTCATCAATGTTATCAACAATGTCACTATCTGTGTCATAACATGCAGGGTTTGAAACATTTGAAAATTCATTCTCCTCCTCCTCACTTCCTTCATCATAAAGTAAAGCATCATAAAAAAATTATTGTTTCTTCTTGTGCAGGGGCTTCAAGGACTTTGGCGTTTTCAACATGGGATATTTTTTTATCCTCATGGACCGCTTCTTTGTCTTTGATTGTACAACAAGGAATATTCATTTTGTTCAAGGCTTCCATTTCTCCTTCATTTCCTGAATCATGGAACAAGGTGTTATTGGAATGTCGTTTTGTCGTGCAGGAGGAACAAGCTCCTAGATTGCTTCATCATAGGGAGGGGCATAGGTTGATACTTCATCATTTTTCTTGGGTTCCATCTCCTCAGCCATGTTTTCAACAATCCCTTGTTGAATGATGGTTTGTTCTGCTTCTTCATGGAAATTGTCAATGAAGTTTTCATGGGAAAACAAACTTTCCATACTAAGAGTACCTGAGGTGAAGAGGTCTTTTATCTCGGATAAGGAGATGTTTCGTTCAATTCCTGTAGCCATGTCGTAAGCTTCATCGAGCGTCCTTGGGCCCTTTTTACTGAGAGGCAAGCCTAGGTGTGTCAGGATCACATGGGTATAGAGATGGACAATATACTTGTCTTCAGGACGATGGCTTCTAGGAATATGACATAGAGTGCCCTCAAACCTACTTTGGAAGTCAAATATGGTTTTATTCTCATCTTGTTTTATATGTTTGAATCTTGTTAGCAGTATTGAGATGTCTCCCAATCTTATGCCCCACTCTTTGAGAAAGACTTCTTGTAGCTGGTTCATAGAGGTAATGCTAGCATCCGGAAGATCATCATACCATTTTTTAGCATTCCCATGAAGAGTGGTGGGAAAAATTTTCATCACTACATCTTCGGCATCATCATCGACAAGATGGAGTCCAAAATAAGAATAAAAATTATTCACGTGATAGTCAACTCTTTCCCCATCACTACCAGTGAATCTAGGGAGCCATCTTTCTTTTATCGAGGGCATTTGTCGTGGGTATCCAGGGATTTTTCTCATTTCTAAAGGCTTGTAATTCCTAGGATCCCATTGTGAAGTCATTGTTGGCTTCGTCATCAGTGGAGTCGCCATATAGTTTTCTTGAAACTATCAAAGAAATAGGGAAAACACCCTAGTGGAGTCGCTAGGTAAGCTTGTAAGATAAGGTCTTTGAGGCAAGGCTTACCGAAAATATTTTTTGTCTGAGGAGAATTGACTCAGTGTTCCTTGACAACGACACCAAAATGTTATCGCACAGTTTGTAGCTAGGTCAAGTAGCTATGAAGTAGAAGGCCAAACTGGCATAACAGGAACCTATCCCACCCAATGTCACCACGATGGGGAGGTTCTTTCTCTTTAGGGAGGTTAGGCCTAGGGGAGACGTCCCTGGTAACCTAGAGTTTTGAAGAGGCAAAGGTTTAAAGTTCAAAGTAAAGTTCCCCCTTCACAGGTCACCACCAAAACAAACAGTCTCGACTAAACAACCAATAATGAAGTGTAGGCCCAAAGAAGAACACCTCCCCGAAACAAAGAAAACCAATATATATATGCAAGCTATGATTCAATGGGTTAGTACTTCATAAGACTATCTGATATCAATATAAGAAATTGTAACAATAAATATTGACGAAGTCAATGTTTGTTAATGCAACAATGAACTAATATTACTTCACCAATAAATATCAAGATGATGTAGCAATCAATGTATCCGATCAATCTTCATTCAATAAATGCATCAAACCACCATCCAATTGCTTAATAAATGAAAATTGTTGTGTCAAGATGAAATAACCAAGGGTGACGTCAGCTTTTTAGGGTTAGTAGTTAGTTAGGGTTTCAATTTATAAGAGGTTTTGTGAGTTGTTTAATCACTTTCACTTCAACGTTGGAGGCTCAAGATCAGTGCCTAAGGGTTATGGAATCAAAAAAGATGAAGGACACACAAGTTGAAGGGGATGAGATTCAAAGGACAAGAGGGAAAGGTTTCAAGGTGCTGCTAAAGTAGGGCCTTAAAGACAAAACCCTAGGGTAGAGAGGCTCACTCCAGTGTTGCTTAAGCAAGACCTCGTGCTCTCTTCTCCTTCCCGACAAACAACTAGCTCAATGAAAAGAAAAATCAAGACAAGAAAGTTTAAAGAGGAAGAGTGTTGCTAAGGCAAGGCTCTTTCATTAAACCCTAAAAGAAAAATGACCCTAGGTGTAGATAACCTAGGCCTGGGACATCCTCTTCCTCTTGAAGTTCAAAGGTACAACTAGCTTAAAGGAAAAAGAAAGAAAGAGTGTAGCAATGGCTAGGCTCTCGTCTTCTTCTTCAATGGCTAAAAGGTTTTTCTATCAGGGGACATGAGACAATGACCTACTTTTGTGTTTGTCCCCTAGGGTTTTGATTCAACAATATTTATAAATAGATGCACGAAATTAAACTACAACCATTCAATCAAGAAGTTTTACAGAAAAATACTTACAAATCATCAAGAAAATAGCATGCAAACTCTAGTTGTAAACCTTCCTTTAAAAAAAACACCATAGAATGCCAAAATTCTCCTCCTTAAACAAGTGCACCTTCCTCAAATCAGCCAATAACCCTAATAGGGCACTAAAATCAGACCTCACTAGGAGAGTGAGTGATGTGTTATGTCAAAATGAGAGTGAAAACCCTCAATATATAGTGTATCAATGACCTCAATTAATTTTAGGTCATAAAAAATGGCCGACAAGACCAAAGTACTATTTTTACATTAAATTGTCAAACTAAAACCCTAACTGAGCTGTAATAAAGGTAAAATCCCTTTCAAGGGAGGCGCTAGCCCCTTTTAGGGAAGATGAGACATCCAGGAGAAAAATGTTAGCCCCCCAGGGGCCTCTCCAACATGCCACACATGCCATTGTTGCCCAGTCTACCTCCAAGAATGACCATGAAGCTGGATGATGTCATGGTAAGGATGGGGACGCTCTGAGCCTTCCAAGGCCAATGTTCCACTGAAAAGGGGTCATTCCCCCAAGGTCGGGCTCTGCCAAAGTGCCTCTGGTGAAACATCCTCTTCTTCTCTGATGCAAAACCTTGGTCAAACACTGTCCTATCTCTGCCCCTCTAATGGGGTCTCAGCAACCATATGATGGGCTCTTCAGCCCCATGGAGGTCCGAAATAATCATCTCCCCATGTGTACCGATCCAAATGGTACCTTTCCGTCAGGCATGGTCCTGCACATAAAAAACTACGCCCTCCATGGGTTCATTAGTCACAGGGATCATAGCAATGTCAATCACATTTCATCATTAATATTATCAAACATATGCATAAAAACCATGATATATCATTCAACAGCTCAACGACATTACAAAAATCCACAATACAAGATCGAAGAAAAGGACAAGACATCTTATTAGGCTAGTATCCACAAGAGAAGGGAAGTTCCTAGGAAGGTTTCATCCAAGCCATGTAAATGAGGTGTTGTGGCTAGGGGATGTCCAGACAAGTGGGTAGAGTGAGAGCCAGGGATGCATAATGTTATCTGTGGGTGCCTTTGCAGAAGGTGAGTTGTACCTGTCATGGATGCAATTTTTTCCAAGCTTGTTCTTTCCTTTATTCTTTCTTTATTTTGCTTTTTCTTCTTCTTTTTCTTTTTATTCAAGGTCTAACCGGAGGACACTGCCTTGGCATGGTGACCAGAGCTAACAATGTTACCCAGAAGTACTTTCACGGAGATGAGAAAGTTGGCTCGTGATGAGACCTTCTTTCCCTTGGCCATGCAACCAAAGGTCACTGCCCTGGCATGGTAACCAGATAGTGGCAATGTCATATCGATAGGTACCCATGAACCTAATAGGCTGGCTTGTGATGAGACTCCCTATCCTCTTGTATAGGTCTTGTTTATTATTTTTTGGGTCCCTCTTGTTTCTTGTTGAGAGGCTTTTTATTTCCTTCTCAGGGATCCCTGGGGGAGGCATCTCAAGGTTTTATTTCTAGGATTTTATCTTTTACCTACTGCTTTTACCTTCTGGGCCTTTAACCCCTTCTTCCCACAAGATAAGGTGCAACCCTACAAATAGGTCAACCCAATGCCCAGACTAGGGGAATGGGATAAATGAGCAGGAGATAAAATGAAAAAGTGGTGGTATGATGGGAGCGAACAATGGCTCTTCAGAAATCCCCCTGGTGGTAAACCAAAACCCATGGGTACAGGCTTGCTAGGACACCCTGTCAATCTCCCCAAACATGGTCAAGTGGGTTAATGTAAGATCCAAGCAGGCATCAGAGAGAAAAGGAGTCAGACGCATATATCCAAAGGTTATAATGATCAAAAGTGACACATACCATGATACCTAGACCAATTACCTCATGGAGCAAGAGCCTTCTCCGATACAAGACCAAGCCGATGGTGATGGATGTTGCTACTACTGACAAGACGAATCTGATGAAAGAAGAAAAGGATGGGCCCTCCAGGGCCATACCCAAGTCAATCCTGCTCTCGGTATTCCATGTCTAGGACCTGTGGGCCTCGAGACATGATCTCCTAGTTATCCCTAAAGATCAGGGATAACAGGGTAATATATATGTTGAAATGTGTATTGGATCAAAGGTTTTGGAGCATGATTCAAATGATTTTACTTACAACAAAGTAGAGTGTATGTGTTCTCTTAGTTCATATTCCTTCAAGGCCTCTTCCTGTAGCAACTAATTTAGTATGACTAGATTGCAATGTTTTGTTGCATTCCATGATCTTGGTATAGACATTTAGAGATGTTTTGTGTAGATAATCACCATAGATAGAAATATATTGTCCATTCTATGTTTTGGTTTACTAAATTTTTTATTTATCCTAAAGGGGAAAGGGACTACATGGGTGCAAGATGTCGAGTGAGGGCCATGTGTACATAAGCTCGGTTCCTAGTGGAAATTGAACCAATCTAACCATTGGAATTATCATTTTTATCTACCAATCTTGTTGGGTATGTGGAGGGTGATCTATGAAAGCTCTGTAACCCTATGTTTCCTGTGAATCCTTGGAATTCTAGGTGAGTTATATCGTGGGATACAATGCACACTTATGATTGGATTTCCCTAAAGAAGGCAGGAGTCCCAGAGTGAGAATTGCTTGGGTGGTTTCCCAAGGTGTGAAGCCTAGAGGGTACCTAGAGACTCTGGTGTGTAGCTAGAGTTCCTGGAGCCACGGTGCTCTAAGACTTCCTGGTCATCCTATGCTAGATCCTAGAAGGGAAGTGGGACAGCTTGAGGGACTACAATGTGGAGAAGGGGGTACACTTCCTTAGGTTGTGCAAGTTTATGGGGAATGAGAGACTGTAGATTGGAATTGTTATTTGAGTTTGGTACCTTGTCTAGAGAACACCTACATTGTTTGGGATACCATAGAAAACTTTAGGTAAGTTGTTCCCCGGTGGAATCATAACCCTATATCAGGGGTAACCTGTTGATGAGAGAGTTGGAGCAATGAGGTCTATGACTGGGAGGAACGTCTAAGGTTTGCAACCAGTCAGTGGACTCCTAAAAGATAAGTACTATGTTCTTTGTGATTATCATAAATGCTATGTTGTATGTTATAATGGTGTTGCTATGGTTGGGTATGTTATTCTACATGCTTGAGTTAAATGTAATATTTTGTGTACCATATAGAAATAAGGATTGTTAGTACCAATTGCAGGGTGTATTATTACTAGTATGAGAAATGTAGTTACTATGGTGAAATTAGAGGAAATTGGTGGAATTTTGTCTTTTATCCTAAATTTCAATCTAAGGGATTTATGATTGTGTTTTAGAACATATCCCTGTCTTAGTTGGTTTACGAACATCATCAAGGTTGAAATGGTATTTCATAACTAATTCTATCAATATAAACCCAAGGATCATTGAGAATATATAAGATGGATTCAAGTGATTGTTGAGTTGTAGTAATTAATGGTTACTAGGTTGTCTTTCTCCGAGGATGTCACATCTTGACGAGGGGAAGAAAAGAKATTGAATAAATTATTTGTTTTCAAAGGAAGAAGTTCCTTGTTTCCATCTTGCTACTTGAAATTTTTCTAGAGAATTGATTGCATGTGCCAATAGTTATTGAGAAAAACATTATAATTTTCATTTGATATTCTGGTTGTACGTAATTGTAAAGGGTTGCATTTCATTTGCATGTGACTGTTTGAATGGTGAAGCTTGCTAGGAGGAGTCTATGCATGATTGGGTGACTTTATGCCTCAAGATAAACTAATTAAATGCTCACATGCATGAGAATCATTCTCAAAGAAATATGAAATGGATTAAATGGGAAACTTAGCATCTGATAGGGTGATTATCTAGATTCTATAATATGCCAACCCTTTTGTTGAGAGAAAACGAAATGATAATCAAGAAACAATTGGTATCAAGATGATTACATGACACTCACAATACTAATGATTCTTATTGAGTTAGCTTGGGGTTGACAAACTTAACTAAGTAGATTCATGTGTTAGATGGATGTTTTAACGATAATTCTTGTATTAGATGGTATTCTTGATATTGAAAGCTAGGGGCTTGATTTTTTTGATGAATCATGATAAGAATTCCTATGATGTTTTATTGCTTGTATTCATTATGTGTTCATGACAGTTTATTATCTTAAGAGCTTATGTTTTTTACATATGATGTTATGCTATTCCATTCAATTATGTTGATGAAAGGCTATGTCTTTGATAAAGATTTTGTTATAATTCTCATGATAATATCTCCATATGTGACAACATTATGTAATTGCATGGAAATAATTATGCTAAGATGTTTTATGATGACATGCATGAGCATGTGGTGATGACAATGATGTTGTATTGATGACATGCTATAATTATCATGTGGATTATTTTTTTGAGATGTTGATATTATGACTAATACATTGATTGCATGTTGTGAGATGGTGATTGTTAGGTTATTCACCAGTGGGACGAGAGGGTTTGTTTATTTGATGATCTTGTGGGAGCCCATAACCACAAAGGATAATATTACAAGTAACACGTTATGGGCTAGGGACAACTCAATCAACTACTTATGACAATAATTTGTGTTCCTTCTATTGGAGTTATGATATCGAAGTCTTGAAGAATGGATAAAGTGTTGTTCACCTATGGTGTTGTGGGATTGAAGTTTGATGTCTGGGGTTGTACCTTGACTAGTTGTGGGGGAGTTGAGGTAAACCTTTCGAGATGCCTGGTGTACTTGAGTACTAGACTAGATGTCATCTTAGGCAGATGAGATCTCGAGCCTTGGGGCTCAAGATAGACCAAGAGGCTTTAATCATGGTTCTGAGAGTCGACAAGAAAAGATAGAGAATACTCGTGCTTCCTTGGTGTTGTGATGTGGACTTTCGATGCCTATTGTGGTCACTTGGGTGGGTTTATACCAATATAGCATAGGGTGGTGTGGAAGATATAGAGAGCTAACATAGGGTGTTGTGGAGGATATGGTGAGTTAATTAAAAACTTATAAGTAACATCATCAACCTTAGCTTCTGGAAAAAGTTCCTTGAGGATCATCCCTCATATTATGTCATGTCATGCCCCATATTATTATTAAATAAATAAATAAGGAAGTATAATAATTATCCTAAAGTGATCATAATAAGTACTTAAAAATAAATATTTGGGGTAAGAAAAGAAAATGGTAAAATAAGTAATGATAAATTATGGTGAAACCCTAAAATATAATTAAATAACGGATCCTAAGGATTGATTTCTTTAGCATGGGTATATTATGTATAAGGATGAAGAAGAAGGAGAAAAGGGGATCTCATTTTGCTTGGGCAATTTGAGGACAAGTTTAAGAAGAGTTGATATAGTAGTGGATTAAGGGCTTGGGGGCTCTCAGTCATGATGATTGAGGGGTTGGTTGGGAGTAGAGTCATCCCCCACACTCTGTTATGGCATGAGGAATCAAGGATTGGAGTGTCATAGGTAAGTTGATTCATCAAGCGATCAAGTAAGTCACTCAACACATGATATTGAGTCATGTATCTCTACCTTTACCAGTGAATGGTTGCAAGTTGTGGTTTTCGTATATGCATTTAGTTTTATTAAAATTTGGGTCGTGACCAATTTCCATCAACGTGATGAAAATCACAAGGTGGAAACACATACAATATGAGGTGTAGTAAGAGGGAAAACAATAACCTTAACAATGTGAGACTATTTATGAATCGTAACTACTATAAGTAAAATGTCCTACAATATATAATTCACCAGTGGTTCGTTCAAATGTCCCAAGACACATGGAGAAATCAAATACCTAACAAGCACATGGAGTTACATTTTAGCTCTGAGTTGCCAGCTCAAAATCAAATTTAGAGTCAAAGGATTGCATCGGTCCTCCCAGTTTGCAATGTTAACAAATGGACAAGCCACTATTTATTTTTTCTCAACAATGGACCTAAGAGAAGGTTTCCCGCCAGTCATAGTTTGTATCTAATTGCAACCGAGCATTGGGAAGAGAGTGACCAAAACCAAGAATAAGATTCAACTAAATAACACTAGGTAATATATTAAAATACTAGTGTTACAATGTAAGTTTTAGGAAACCTATATGTAAGAGAAACAAATCCCTTTGATAAAAAATTTGACAAATTTTTAGAAGTCTGAGGGGAAAACAATAGTGTAAATATGAATATATCATAATTCATCATATTAAATATTACCAAAACATTTAGCATCTATCCTAATTATGACATAGGAGACAAGAGAAACCATGTAGATATATGGGAATACATGTAAGTTTTAAGCTATAAGATAAGATGATTTTTATTAGTGTCCGATGAATGACCATAATAAGTAGGTTAATTAGACTCAAAATGTGCATCTGGTGTAGATACATAGCGACAGTGTGAAAGAAATTCTTATAGTGATGTTATCAAAAGCAACTAAATATCTAAGTAGCTATCTAAAAGAAGAGGTACGAGATACATGATAAGTTCTTAAAATCCCAAATCACTATAAAGTACAAAAGAGAGGAAGTGAAGGCATGTTGGAGCTATTGTTGAGGTTGAGTGAGGAGATAGATAAGAAAGCTCCTCACAGAGTCATTAATCAATGTAAAATGGTCTATGCATGATCAAATGCTATCTTTAGGTTGTTTGGGGCTGAGGGGGCCTAGCTGCAAGATCCTGGGTGGAGTAGTGGAGCAAAAGGGTCCATCTCTCTTAAGATCCAAGGCCATGAGGAAGAAAATATGAATGGAGGATTGGTTGCTCAAATGGACTTGTATAGTATTACTTTGAGTAGGAAGAGACCGACTTGGGTATCTCTTCGAGTTGATTCATTTATTGAACTAGTGATATTGTCCTTAGTTTGGACCTACAACTCCACAAGGATCTTGAGGAGGTTGATCAACTAGTCGAGGTGGGGGGGAAGGGAGAGAGGAAACTCGAAGTCTCACTAATCTGGAATTTGAAGTGGTGGCGATATTTGTTTGTCGCTTGCTACCCTTAGATGACAGGACAACTCAAAAGAAAGAGGTGATACTCTTGATGGTCTCTAGACAAGTCAATGTATGTAAAGCCTACAATCTTTATCTGAAAATATCTCATGAAGAGAGAAAGGCACCTCTGGTTGAGATAACAAAAGAAAGTGGAGAGGGACCTCCCCAAGTCTCAGTAAAGGAAATAATATCTCCCTCTAATCTCATAGTATATGGGACATCC
>JASDQU010102284.1:236852-255834 GCA_032191745.1 Picea mariana
CTCTCGGAAATACAAGATAAGCCTCCCAAAGGCTGAAAGGCAAGATGAATGCTCCAATACAAAAACTAGGGTTTGGCCTAACCCTCAAGCTACTCGTACGTCCTGTTGAAGACTGTGAAGACCAAGGGTTCGGCCCTCCTGAAGAAGAAGACTCCTCAACTGCTCCCAAACTCCACCAAATGATAGATCAGGGCAAGAGTAACCTCTTCCTGAAGTACGAAGCCCAAATATTGATTCCTCCACCTCAAACTGTTGAAACCCTAAACTAGTACGACCCTCCTGAAACCCTGAATATGGTCAATAATTCGGCCTGGATAGATGAGGCCTCTAAATCACCTGAAACTCTCTAGGATGATAGATCGGGTAGTCACAAACCCCTGAGAGAAGTTTCAAGATCAGACCTGAGGTATAGCCTCCTAGATCTGGGAATCACTGAATCACCAAGACGTCCACTCTCCTCCAAAACCGTCCAAACCTACAAATAATTATATGGATGTGGTAACTCCTCAAGAAAGCCTCCAAATTGATGAATAAGGTCCTGCAAGAAAAACCCTAATTCCATAATCTCCCAAATCTCTCTCAATAGGCTGGATCGAATTGTTCCTCAACCAAGGGTGCGCCCCTGCTGGAAAACCCTAACTGGTACGGCCTTGTTGTTCTCCTGAATAGATGAAGAATGTAGAATGGTGTGGGTGGAGTATTTCATCCCCAAGACCAAGCTTGGAACAAGGTGAGTGGAATCTTTCACCACTGATTTGATCTCTAGGGTTTGTAGTCTCAAAACACTCAAAACTGTGTGCTCAAGAGCTCAACAAGTAAAATACCAAATATCCAAGATGATCATAAGAGGTGCACCCTAGCCTTTCTTTTATACCTTTATTATGTTTTCCAGTTGAGTTAGTTTAACCCCTAGGTTCAACTCCTAACTCAACCTCCAACTTCTAATTCTTCATTTAGTTACCTTTTTGTTCTTTTTACCTTTTTCCTAAGTCAACATTAAAATATAACATTAGTTTGGTTTACTTTTCCCCATACTGTGAGACTATGGTCTAGTGGGGATGCCTAGACCACTAAGTCTTCCCAAACCTCTTCATCAAGAGGTGGGGGACATTACAGTCTCCCCTGCCAAAAATTGCTTGTCCTCAAGCAATTCCAAACCGGTCTCCTGCACCACCTTTTCGTTCTCCCATGTGGCATCGTCAATGGGTAAATCCTTCCATTTGATCAGGTACTCTTTGATGCTTCTCTTCCTGAGCTTCTTCTCTCGAACCTCCAGTAGCTCCTCCAGAATCAGAACCAGTTGCCCCTCTTCATCTAGAGGTGGCAGCACCTCAAGGGGCGTAATGTGTTGGCTGATGGCTCTCTCCAGGCAAGATACATGGAAGACATTATGTATCCTTCTACCCTGTGGAATTTCTAGCTCATACGCTACGGCCCCTACCTTCCTGCTGATCTTGTAGGGTCCAAAGAAATGTGGTTGCATCTTCTCTGCTTCGCTTCTTTTTATAGAAGCCTATCTGTATGGTTGGAGCCTTAGGTAAACTAAGTCACCAACCTCAAAAGTGCGTTCAACCCTGTGTTTATCTGCTTGGACCTTCTATTGGTTTTGTGCCCTCTGTAAATGATCCTTCAGCTTCCCGAGGATGTCCTAACTTTGTTGTACCCAGTCTTGTACCATTGGGGCCATGTTGTCACCGAAGGAAATCTCCACGAAAGAGAGTGGATCATAGTTGTACAATGCTCTGAATGGAGTCATACCTATGGACATGTGACGGGTGGTGTTGTAGTATTATTCCCCCAAATGTAGCCATCTGACCCACGCCTTCTGCTGCCTTGCCACATAATTTCTGAGATAGCCTTCTACCCACTTGTTGACTATTTCGTTTTGTCCATTCGTTTGAGCATGATAGCTAGTACTAGAAGTCAAGGCCGTACCAACTAGACTGAATAAATCCTGCCAAAATGCACACATGAATCTGTTATCCCTGTCACTGACAATGGTTTTGGGTAGGCCATGCAGTCTGAAGATCTCCCTGAAGAATAATTCAGTCACCTGTGTTGCACTGAAGTTTGTAGCAATGGAGAAGAAGTGTGCAAACTTTGTCAACCTGTCCACCACTACGAAAATGCAGTCTTTCCCCTGCGCCTTGGGCAATCCTGTGATGAAATCCATGGATATGCTTTCCCACTTGTGCTCTACAATGGGTAGGGGTTGTAGTAGTCCGTTCGGGTGAGTGTGCTCATCCTTATTCTCCTGGAAAGTAGTACACTCCTTAACGTGACTCATCACATCCTCCTTGAGGCCCTTCCATGAGAAACTCTCCCTCACTTGCCTGTATGTCTTACCAATCCATTAGTGACCTGCCATTGGTGAGTCATGACATGCCTGCAACACTTTGGCCTTGAAGGCCGATTTAGGAACCAAAAATATTCAGCCCTTATAATAGATGAGGCCATCAATGATCCTGAAGTTAACGTCTCGTACTTGCTTGTCCATTACCTGACAAGCGAACTGATTCCTTGCATATTCCATTACCAAATGGTCCTTCCAATCAACAGACACATATGCCATGGCATAAATGGATGTCCTCCTGGACAACGCATCATCCACCACATTGTTCTTCCCTTTGACAAATTCAATGTCAAAGTCATAGGCCTGTATTCTCCTTACCCATTTCTGTTGCCTTTTATTTAAGTCCTTTTTCTCCAACAGGTACTTAAGACTGTTATGATCTAATTTCACCACAAACCATGCACCTACCAGGTATTATCTGAATTTGGCCAGAGCGTGCATGATGGCCAGCATCTCTTTCTCATAAATGTTGTAAAATAGCTCAAGTCCCCTAATTTTTTGACTCTCAAAGGCAAGAGGGTGCCTCTTTTGCATCAGTACGGCCCAATACCTTCTTCTGAGGCATCACACTCCAATGTGAAAGGTTGGCCGAAATCTGGTAGGGCTAAGACTGGGCATGTGCTCATCACCCTTTTCATTGTGTCGAATGTAAATTGGTCCTCCTCACTCCATTTGAAAGCTCCTTTCTTGGTCAAGTCGGTCAAGGGTGCTCAAAGCTAAGAGAATCCCTTGGAAAACTTCTTGTAGTAAGTGCATATGCCTAGAAATACCCTTAATTTTGTAAGGGTCTTAGGTGTAGGCCAATCCCTTATGGCTTGAATTTTCTCCTAATGTACATGTACCCCCTTTGCTCCGATGATGTGTCCCAAGTAAATAACCTCTGTCATTCGAAACTCACATTTGGACTCCTTAGCATTAAATTACTACTTGTCCATGATAGACAGAATTTGGTCCACATGCCGAAGGTGTTCCTCCCACGTCTTGCTATAAATGAGCAAGTTATCAAAAAATACCAAGAGATACTTCCTCAGTTGTTTGTTGAAGATATGGTTCATGCAAGATTGGAACATTGCGAGAGCATTGGTCAATCCAAAGGGCATCACTAAGAACTCATAGTGGCCATAATGACACCTAAAGTTAGTTTTTGGGATGTCCTCCTACCTCATTTTGATTTGATGGTAGCCAGAACGTAGATCATTTTTTGTGAAATAGACAGCCCCATGCAGTTCGTCCAACAACTCATCAATCTGGGGTATGTGATACCTATTTTTGATTATTTTCTTATTTAATGTTCGGAATTCAATGCACATGTGCATGGTTCCATCCTTCTTCTTGACCAACACTACTGAAGAAGCAAAAGGGCTGGAAATCGACCTAATGTGCCCCATATCCAAGAGCTCTTTGATTGCCTTTTCGATCTCATCTTTGTACTTCTTCGGATGTCTGTATGGTGTGGTGATGACTGTTTTTTCTCCTGCCTCTAACTCGATGATGTGCTCAAACCCCCTGTCCAGTGGCACCCCTGGTGGAATAGGTCCAAACACTTTGTTGTATTTGTCAATGATTTCCTGTATTTCTGGTGTGTAGTGAACCTTTCCCTGCTTGTCCACACGTGCTGAAATTTTGCATTTAGCTGCATATACTATCTCTTGTCTCCTGAAGATGGCCTCCATCCTCTTAGTCGGGATGCCCTTGGCTGAGTTGTATGTCATGCCTTAGAGAACTACCTTTCGTCCACCCTCTTCTATGAAAGACATCTCTATGGTTTTGTAATTGTTTGTGATAGGCCCCAATGTGTTGAGCCACTGTACTCCGAGGATAATGTTTGTGTCTAGAAGGTCCATCACATAGACATCCTGTACCAAATCATGCCTCCCTAATGTAAGCTTCATCCCTGGAATGTACCTGTCACAAGGCATGGTACGTCCTCCTGCTACTTCCACCTTGAATCCCTCAAATTCGACCGTGGGTATATGCCTCCTCTGTAGTAGTGCAGGATCAATGAAGCTGTGAGAGGCTCCCCCGTCAATCAAAACGGATACCTTCTGTCCCTACAAGACCCCTATCATCCTGAATGTGTTGAACGTGGGCACCCCATTGATGGAAGCCAAGGTGGATTTCTCCCTTATTGTACTATCATGACCTGTTGCCTCCTCATCTATGGTTTCGGTGGTGTCTGCTTCCATGTTCTGGATATGGCCAAAATACTCCTCTTCCTCCTCATTGTCTGAAGTCACCTCTATGTAGTGAACTTGGCCACGACCCATACATTTGTGTGATGGGTTCCATGGTTCTTTGCAAGTGTAGCATAGTTTCTTCCTCCTCAACTCCCTTCTAGTGTTCTCATCCAACCTACCTCTGCCCCTGTCCAACCCCCTTGGGTCATGTCCTCCTGGGTTCATGGGAGGTCTATGATCTCTTCCTCCTGTGTTAAGAGGTGGTCTAGGAACAAATTTCATCTTGGTAGGTGGTCCTAGGTCTCTTGTCCTCCAAATAGCATCATGTAGGTTGGTAGGCTTAAAAGCCTTTACCAAACCCTTCCGTGAAGAGAATCATGAGTCTGGTCTATTATATATCTTGCACCATGATTGCTAGCCTCTGGAATTTTTCAATGTATACATCTGGTGCCCCTGTATGTCTGAGATGTGTGAGCTCCCAGAAATGCAACTCAAGATCCCCCTGAACAAACCTGTCAATGAGTCTCTGAGTGAATTCTATATATGCCACTATCTGACTGTGGCCTAGTATGGTCAATCCATGATATCACCAATCATGAGCTTTGTCATCTAGGTACATGGTGGAAAATTTGATGGCTTCCATCTCCTTCATGGGGTTAAGCTGTAGATACGTATCTAGCTTCTGTACCCATTCTTGTGTTGTCATATTGGTCGTACCATCAAAGTAAGGAATATGCATCTTCCCTGCTCGTCGTTCAAACTCATAATTTCTCTTGTGGTTCAACCTAGGCTTGTTTCGGAATTTGAGTTGACAGTATTGATCTAGGGAAATCTGCCTCTGAATCATCATATCCAAATCATTGTAATCCCTAGTACACTATGCCATCTTCTCAACAAAGTCGTCCACCTATTCATGCTGTGAATGTTCATCTATGAATGATGGCAAGTATGGTCTAGGGGTAGCCCTGCTACCCATCTTTCCATGTGGCGTGCTCCCTCCATGGCTTCCTTTGGATTAATGATAGGGAACATGTTCGGGACTATACCTGGGAGCCTTTTCTGGATTATACCTATTCCCACCATGTGATCCACCAGATCCCTCGGCCTCTCTGTTTCCATACGTCTCTGGACCCTTCCCCTTGTGATTCAACTACATTAATAGCTCGGTTATCCTAGTCTGGTTCTC
Source organism: Picea mariana (assembly GCA_032191745.1). NCBI lineage: Eukaryota > Viridiplantae > Streptophyta > Pinopsida > Pinales > Pinaceae > Picea > Picea mariana. The sequence goes on from JASDQU010102284.1 coordinate 242,569, forward strand.
ATCCACCTTTCTCAGGTTTTCGTCTACCTTCTTCAAGGTGTTAGTGATTTTGGTCTATCCTCTATGGGTTATATCATAGTTCTCCTGCAAGTGGATGACCAGTTTACTTTATGTTTGGTTTATGGATTTATTGAACTCTTGTGCTAAGTAAGCCAAGCCTTGGGGCTCACCATCATCACCTGACCCCTCCATCTCGGCCTCTGTTTCACTTGCCTGCTTCTTCCTTCGACCCATATAGATACCATTGTACCTCTACATGAGCTAATCCTCATAGGGTGAGAGGATTAGACTTATGATACCACTATAATGTTTCCAAGCCAATTTTTTGCTTGGAAACACTAACTAACCCCTGAATTAACTATTTGTTGTTGTGTATGCAGGTTGGCCACTGATATTTCGATCATATGGTTTATTTAGTTATTCAATCACAATTTATTCAAGATGCAGTTCAACATATAAAGATCTCAACAATACACAAATTAGGGAACCACAAGCAAAGATCTGATCTCTTATTATAAGAAAGAAAGCACCTGATACAATATGGAAGCAGATCTGGAATAGCTTCAAATGGCTTCAAGACAAGAATATGAGCTACTACAAAATTCACTCGGAAATACAAGATAATCCTCCCAAAGGTTGAAAGGCAAGTTGAATGCTCCAATACAAAAACTAGGGTTTGGCCTAACCCTCAAGCTACCAGTACGTCCTACTGAAGACTGTGAAGACCAAGGGTTCGGCCCTCCTGAAGAAGAAGACTCCTCAACTACTCCCAAACTCCACCAAATGATAGATCGGAGCAAGAGTAACATCTTCCTGAAGTATGAAGCCCAAATACTGATTCCTCCACCTCAAACTGGTGAAACCCTAAACTGGTACGACCCTCCTGAAACCCTAAATATGGTCAATAATTCGTCCTGGCTGGATGAGGCCTCTGAATCACCTAAAACTCTCTAGGATGATAGATCGGGTAGTCACAAACGCTTGAGAGAAGTTTCAAGATCAGACCTGAGGTATAGCCTCCTAGATATGGGAATCACTGAATCACCAAGACGTCCTCTCTCCTCCAAAACCATCCAAACCTGCAAATAATGATATGGACGTGGTAACTCCTCAAGAAATCCTCCAAACTAATGAGTAAGGTCCTGTAAGCAAAACCCTAATGTCGAAATCTCCCAAATCTCTCTCAATAAGTTGGATCGAACTGTTCCTCAACCAAGGGTGCGGCCCTGCTGAAAAACCCTAATTGGTACGGCCCTGCTATTCTCCTAAATAGATGAAGAATGTAGAATGGTGTGGGTGGATTATTTCATCCCCGATACATAGCTTGGAACAAGGTGAGTGGAATATTTCACCACTGAGTTGTTCTCTAGGGTTTGTAGTCTCAAAACCCTGAAAATTGTGTGCTCAAGAGCTCAACAAGTAAAATACCAAATATCCAAGATGATCATGAGAGGTGTGCCCTAGCCTTTATTTTATACCTCTATTCTGTTTTCCAGTTGAGTTGGTTTAACCCCTAGGTTCAACTCCTATCTCAACCTCCAGCTTCTAATTCTTTATTGAGTTACCTATTTTCTCTTTTTACCTTTTTCCTAAGTCAACTTTAAAATATAACATTAGCTTGGTTGAATTTTCCCCATACTGTGAGACTATGGTCCAGTGGGGATGCCTAGACCACTAAGTCTTCCCAAACCTCTTCATCAAGAGGTGGGGGACATTACAGGAATCATGCTAATGTAAGCACCATATCTTATAAAAGATAGAGGGACCTTAAGAAGAATTAGAGTCTTAGATTATTGGTGAAATGGAATTATGATCTTATCTCTTTTATCATGCATGCAAGTACTATTGATAGTGCTTTTATTGATTGAAAAWTGTTAAATTTCAGTACATGGTAAATATTAAACAGACCTATAAGTAAGAACAMTTAGAAAAATGAAAACTATAAGAATCTTTCAAATCTGCTTCTTCATGCAAGATCTGAAAACAWACAAGCTGACTAAAAAAAGATGAAGAAAAATTCCATGAATGGATTATTTAAATGTCAACCCTCTATACCTATAATATGCTTCATGACAAGAAGTGCAAACCACGATGAGATGGCTTAGGAAAATACACATGCTATCTAATGAAAGAACCTATGATAACTTATGAAGGCATATGGATGTAGTATATCAAGGCATATGGATGTAGTATTTGACATGTTGCATCACTTTGCAATTCCAAAAACTAACATGAGCTAAAAGCTATAGACCTGAAGAAAAAACATTTCTTGGGAGAGAAAATCTTTATGGCATGTGTATTCTAATCTTGTTGGTGAGTTTTGTTGTTGTCTACTCAATTTACCAAGTATTGGATTATTATTTTTAAATAGGTTCCAAAAAAATAAATGGAGAATGTACAAGCCATAATCACATGACAAAAAAAATTGAATATACCCTATAAACATGTCAAGGAATGTGACGTGGAAAAAATTCCATGCTAAAGTTCTTAATCAATATAGACGATTATTCAAGAATCTTAACAAAGGCATAAAAAATAATTTGAATTTGACATCTAGAAACCTGAATAAAATTGCAAAATTGATCCTCGTGGCTTCTATATGTTAACAAGACTAAAGTAACCCTTGGCTTAGTTAAATCCTATTTATTAGGAAACCTTGGAATCATAGACATTATGGAAATCCTTTTGAAAATCAAAGAAATGTAGAAATACAAAAATATAAAAAGGAAACATATAAAACAAAAAGAGAAGATACGAACAACTCACCTTTCCATGGCTTGGATAGTGTCTTGATATAGTTGTCAACTTCATCCCTGGTCGGGTAATGCCACTAGGGAGAACTTTCCATATTTTCAGCAGTTACCATGTGAGCTGCCATAGTTCCAGCTCATCCTTTGACCCCGCAATGCTCATCTACTACCGAATATTATCATTTAGTTTTCTTATTGTATTCTAGCTAAGATCCTTTTGTCTTTTGATCTAGTCGAGTGATTCATTTTATTCAGCCGCATTTGGCATTTGTACTCTACAGAGATATCATAATATAAACTTTGCAGTCCTTTATCGCATTTGTTATTTATATGATCATTTATATGCTATAAACAATTAATCCTGCACACACATTAGCAGTGTTTCCTAGATTACCCAAGTCAGAAACATTACAGTGGTATCAGAGCTTTAGTCCTGCCAGCCTGTGACTAAAGATGATGAGTGCAACATAAGACCCAGATGGCTATGAGCACGTAGGTAACGAATATGTCACTTACAATAGGCGTAAGGAAAGAAGGCCTAGGCCTGACTTTCCTCCTTTTCCTCCCAGCTCAGAGGAAGAGGAAGAGGCACATAAAGAAGAAGAGAGAAGGGCAGAGCATGAGGTTGAGCGCGAGACAAAGAGGATGCTAGGATACAGATATGAGCGACCAGAGGGCAGTGGCAAGTCCCCCATGGAACTAGAGGCAGCCTTCATGCAATTTATTAGTGATATGTTAGCTAGTCAGCGGACCATGTCTCAGTCCTTGACACAGGTGGTTGATAGATTGGCTATAGTGGGCACCTCGAGCACACAAGCCCCACATGAAACACAGGGGAACTCAGGGGCAGGGAGTAGACCCCAGTCACCCACTCGCACATACACCTTTGCGAGCAGGATTCCCAAACCCTTGTTTCCCAATTTCCAGAGGGAACCCTCGGTAGCAACACAAAGGCCACCCACTCATGCAGAGGACATTGCAGAGTATCAGAGAGAGTATGCAACATTGGGTTGTGACTTCCATCAGGACATGACCCTAGTCGAGTATTTTGGATATAGACTTAGGAACCTCCCTAGAGAGCCACAAAGAGTAGGGTCATAGCAGTAGCAGGAGCATAACATTGATTTCATCCGAAAAGTTGGTAAACTCACCATACCTTCTTTCGACGAATCGTCCAAATGCACCGCCAGAGCTTGGGTACAGAAGCTAGACACATACTACAAGCTCAATCAAATGACCGAGATATAGGCCATCAGTTTTGCGACCTTACACTTGGAGGGTGAGGCACACGAGTGGTGGTATCATGGATTGGTGACATTGGGTCACAGTCGTATCACCTCCTACACGGAGTTCACAGAGAGACTCATGGACAGATTTGACAGGAGGGATCCAGAGATCCATTTCAGAGATCTAGCCAAGTTGAGACAAACCGACATAGCAGAGAAATTCATCTCAAAGTTTCATCGGGTATCCGTGGACGTGATAGATATATCTGAGCCCCAACTGATCATGTTATTCACAGAAGGGATCACAGAACCCTTGAGAGGATGGGTGAAGGCATAAATGCCTCATACCTTGCAGGATGCCATCCTACGCACTCGATATTTGGTAGACTCAGTGCCAAAGACTAAACCCTTCTCCAAACCCTCCGTACCCCAGAAGGATCGATACAGGAAGTCATTCTAGAGAGAATGGAAGGGAAAGGAGACGCTGGATGATGAGACAAGGCAAGAGATCATGAGGAACAAGCTTTTCTTCAACTGCAGAGACCCTTGGGTCCTAGGCCACAGGTGCATGGGAAAGGAAGAGATTCATTATATTGAGGTGGCAGCAGATAGTGTGGACAGTGAGGAGGAGGAGCAGGACAGTGGATCCACTAGCTCAGAGGAGGAGTTAGCACAAATAGAGGAGCAACCTCCTCGTATACCACCGACACCAGCAGGAGCCCACCCTTCTGTAGTTCCATAGCTGCCTGAGTAGACTAACAGACAGAAACCAACAAAGGGAGGAGTCATAACAACCCTTTCTGGTGTTCCCAAGTATGATACCACCGACACCAGCAGGAGCCCACCCTTCGGTAGTTCCACAACTACCTGAGTAGACTAACAGACAGAAACCAGCAAAGGGAGGAGTCATAACGACCCTTTCTGGTGTTCCTAGGTATGACACCCTCCAAATCAGAGTGACTATTAAGGGGAAACAAGCAATCGCCCTGATAGATGGTGGGGACACCCACAACTTCATTAACACTTCACTGGTATCGAGACGAGCACTTTAGACAGAGGAGTTTGAGGGGTTTGATGTTGCAGTAGTAGATGGCCACACGGTGGAATGTCTAGATAGAGTTCCAGACTTGGAGATAAAGTTAGGCAACTACACAATGAGAGACACATTTTATGTGGTTGACCTATCTGACATAGATGTGGTGTTGCGAGTTTAGTGGATGATTACCTTGGGAAAAATCACCACCAATTACCAAACAATGGAGATGGGATTCAAAGACTGTGATGGGAAGAAGGTTGTTCTGAGAGGTATGTTGATAGGAGCACCCAAGACAGTTTCAACCAAGAGGATGGAGAGGATATTTAGACATGGGGAGGTAGCATATGCCGCAGAGTGCTTGATCACTATGCAGAAGGATTTAGAGGGTCGACAACAGTATCATACATAGATCAAGAATTTGTTGGGACGACATCAACATGCTTTTGGGTTGATTCCACCAGGGAGACCACCTGACAGGGGAGTTTGAGCACACCATTGAGTTGGAGGAGTGGGGAAAACCTATGATTACACCCCCCTATCGTCATGCTAGGAGGTTCAAGGATGAGACAGAGAAGGCAATCAAGGAATTGCTAGTGATGGGACACATTAGACCGAGCATCATCCCATTCACCTCTTGAGTTGTCTTGGTTATGAAGAAGGATGGCACCATGAAGATGTGCATTGATTACCCAGCCTTGAACAAGAAAACCATCAAGAACTGATATCCTATCCCACACATTGATGAGTTGATGGATGAACTGCATGGGGCAGTTTTCTTCTCAAAGATTGATCTACGTTCTGGGTATCATCAAATTAGCATGCGAGAGCAGGACATAGAGAAGACGACATTTCGATGCCACTTTGGACATTTCGAGTTCCTGGTTATGCCATTGGACTAACTAATGCACCCGCTACATTCCAATCTTGCATGAAACACATATTCAGGGATCAGTTGAGGAAATCTGTCTTGGTTTTCTTCGATGACATCTTGGTCTACAATAAGACATGCTAGGAGCATATGAGGCACCTGGATGAGGTATTGAGCATCATGTAGGCACAATCATTATATTCCAAAGAGTCCAAGTGTGAGTTCGGTATGACATAGATAATTTACTTGGGCCACATCATCAGTGCACAGGGGGTACGAGTGCACCAGGAGAAGATCAGGGTCATTCTGGATTGTCCAACGCCCAGGAATGTGACAGAGTTGAGGATTTTTTTGGGGTTGTGCAGTTATTACAGGCGGTTTGTCTGAGGTTTTTCTCAGCTTGGAGCACCGCTGACAGATCTTACCAAGAATGGGGCTTTCCTATGAATCAAGGAGTCACAGAAATCCTTTGATCACATGAAGGAAGTCATGGGCACTTGTCCAGTGCTGGCGTTACTAGACTTCACCCTACCATTTGTGCCAGAGTGTGACGCATCTGACGAGGGTATCAAGGCAATTTTGATGCAGGGAGGACACCCCATTGTATTCGAGAGAAGGAAGCTCTCAGTCAACCCGAGAGGTTGTACTCCATTTATGACATTGAAATGTTGGCAATCATGCATGCCTTGACCAAATTCAGACAATATTTGGTGGGAAGAAAATTCGTGGTCAAGACAGATCACAACAGCTTGAAGTATTTTCTTAAGTAGAAGGACCTCAGTGAGTGCCAGTAGAAATGGGTGATGAAGGTACATGAATTCCACTTTGACATAGAGTATGTCAAGGGGAAGAAGAACATTGTGTTTGATGCACTATCGAGGAGACTTGTGGCATGTTCTTTAATGGAGATTTCAGCAGATTGGAAATCCCACTTGTTAGTGGAATATTCCAAGAACAAGTTCGCTTGTGAGGTTATGGATGGGAAGATGAAGGATGACAAGTATTGTAATATCCCTAAGGCCAAACCCAATTGTAAATGTAAATGCAAATGTTCTTAAGCTGGTGAGTTGTACGACATTATCTTGTATGCACCTTTCATGGCATAGTGCGCGGATGTACTGCGCAGTGAAATGATGAAGTGTGCACATTCTAGGATACCATGCACAACATCTTAAGTGCGCGCGATTGTGAGGCCAGTGAGCCTTTGTCTTTATGCTATGCTTTATAGGCTGGTGAGCCAGTTGTTATAAGATATGATGCTTATGTTTTGATTAGGCCAAAGAACCTAGATGTTAAAGGCCAGAGCGCCTATTTTTGTACATGTCTCATAATTAATATAAAACACATTGTTGCACGCAGACCGACCACGATAAAAGAGGAGGGGGACTAAACTCCACTAGTTAGGGAAAGGGAGGGGCTAAGTTAAGGAAAGGGGTTAAGCTAGGGAGCTTAAGCCAAAAAGGAATATTATATTAATATTTATTAAATCATAAAGTATGGATAATTATTGGGTACAAGTGGGCCAAAGTAGCTCCCAACTGACAAGTGTCAAGTTGGGAACATGCATACATATTGTTGGGGCTTAGTTCATTTCCTATCATCTTTTCCATCATTCATCCATCATACTGACCATCATTTCTACTATCCAGTCAATCATCCATGAGTATTCACACACCATTGAACTATCATTCGTATCTTCATGACTGTACATGAACCCATATCCATAGCCATTTTGTGTTGGTGTATCTGGTTAGCTTGGGAGCTGGACTGAATAAGCGGGTTGCCAGGCCTGTGAGCAATTCTTTGGGTGAGAATTGTTGGGGATTGATTTACTGAAGGTGTTGAACTGCAGCTATAGTGATCTGAGACTTCCTATCCGACATGTTGTTGAAGCCCGGAAAGGAAGTGGGGCAACCGAAGGACTATTGAGCATAGAAGGGGCACACTTCCTGGGTGGGACAGGCATGTGGGGAATGAGGGACTGTAGGTTGTTAGTTGGGTGAGCACCTGTGAAAGAGTATTTCCCATTGTCCATGAGCCTTTATCCCGGTTAGGAATCCCTTTACCCGAGTGGAGTTTAGTCCCATCTCGGGGGTGACTCACTGTTGAGAGTGATGAATAGTGTGGTCTAAGGCTGGGAGGTTCGTGGAAGGTCTGCACGCAGTTGGTGACATTATTACCAAGATAAGTGCCATTTGTGTGATAAAATCACATGCTACATTATTATTTATGTGTTCAGTTTTATGGGTTTATCTTATGCATGGTTATGACTGTCTGTATATTTATTGGTATTTTTTGTATATGTTGCATGTGTATGTTTACGGTAGTTTCTGTGTGAATCTGTGTATTTATAGATGTATTTTATGCATACGTTTTATATATAATGCTTCTGCAAGAGTTTTGTGTGTGCATATGTTTTAATTGCATGCAGTTATAAAATTTATCTGGCATAGCTCAGTTGTATGCTGAGAAATGTTACAGTATGTTCCGTAGAGAGAATAGTAAGAGTTCTCTGGCGTAGTGTGGCCCGACATGGAAGGTCGGGGACATTACAAAATGGTATCAGAGCCACAGTTTTCAACACTGAGCCTAGATGGGCCGAACAAGTTGAGTTGAAGTGAAATTTCACAGAGGATTTATTGCGAAGTGGCCAAATATCGAGTTGCAAAGCGTCCAGCTACAATACGATACAAAAATTGGGGAAAAACCCCAATTTTGGTTGTTAAATTCATGGGGAAATTGAGAAATTCGGCCATGTGGTAAGATATTATTGATTTAATATATTTTCTAGCAAATTTAGACACGAAATTGGTCGAATTTGAAGTTACATTAAATCCATGACAGATGGAGTGAAATTTGTAATTAAAATTCCCAATTCGTGAATTGATTTGGGTGAATTCATTCTAGAAATGTCAACCCATGACGATTTAGGTTGAATTGGTGTTATCGAGGTGAAATTGAATGAATTTTGTGGTTGCAGAATGTTTATGGTAAATTGGGGAAAAACTTAAGCAAAAGCCCCTATTTCTACAACGGAATTCACGAGGAATTGATGCACATAAAAATGAATGTGCACAGGTTGGCACACTAAAAATGCATGATGCACAGTGAAAAGCCAGTGATAGGTAAAATTTGGCATTGCGCGGCAAGATATTGGCATGCTGGTGCACGTGCTAAATTTCGGTGCCGCGCAGAAAAAAGTTAGTGTGCGGGTGTGCATGCTAAATTTGGGCACCGCGCAGAAAAATGTTGGCGTGCTGGTGCACGCGCTAAATTTTGGCGTCGCGGAAAAATGTTGGGGTGTGGATGCGCGCGCTAAATTTAGAATTGTGTGGTGTCCGTACACATAAAATGTGTGCGCGGTGTGCACACAAAATAAAATGGTGCGTGTGGTGTGTGCAGTGTTGGCACAACGCAATGTAGTATGGTAGTTGCACGCACAATGTGGGTAAATGTGATCGCACGACAATTTAGTGAATGGTGCGCACAAAGTATTGGTGCGCAGTGGGGCATACTAAAATTTGACATGGTGCAGTGCGTCGAGTGTAATGCGCGTGGAATATCAGCGTGCAGTACAAAAACTGTGTGTGATGGATATTGGCGTGTGGTACAAAAACTGTGCATGGTGGGTATTGGCACACGACATAAAAGTAGTGCGCGCAAGTTATTGGTGTGATAGAGAAGTGATACACAGTGGTTTTAAAGTGCGCGAAGCACGATTTACCTTGTGTTGTTGATGCACATGGTAAACACAAGAGCACAAATTTAAATTTGTGCGTGTGAATTCATTTGAAGGGTGAACAACAACATAAAACCAGAGATTTACGGCAATGTTTTATATCATTTGAACGTCATCTTTTTGCAGCGTGTTTTTGAGGGCCTTAAGAGCATTTTTGGCAACTCAAAAACCATGAGATAGAGGTGTACCAAAGGTACACTTTGTCTCTGCAGCTCAAATAAAAGAGCACAGAGATAGCTTTCTAATGGTGTAAATTGTTCGTCAAACGGAGCTTTTATGAGAAAGTTATAGCACAAACAATGAAGGGTAAATTTTAAGACCCTGCTAACTTGAAAGAGCCATAACTTTCTGCTCCGGAATCAGATTGAGGTGCAGGATCAGTCAATGGAAATCTATTGAGCTATAGAAGACAATAACATAGTTCAATTAAATTTCTGGGCATATTAAAAGTGTTTAATATGGAAAATAAGGTACCTGTAACATTTCAGACCAAAAACACAAATTGGCCTAGAACTTCAACAGGTTGTAACTAGCATCCCATAATCCAGAATGAGGTGAAACTTGGACAGAATGTCCCTAATATGATTATGCAGAAACCCAATTGAGATCATATGAAAATTTCAATGGACTAGGTGCATAAATGCATAATTACAGTGCAAGGAATCTAAATATCCACCCATAAAATTTATCTGGGCATTCAATTTTCTAGGAAATCAAAAGAAAGAGTTTTGATATATTATTTAACCAAAATAGTTCATAATTTTCATAAAATTATTGAAACAGTTAGCTTGACAAAGTTTGTTGGCTGCACATTTTGCAGAGTTAAAAACAACTAGATCAAATCAAGATCAACATAGAGTCCAGAGTAATGGAAGAGGCACAAGGGACTTATAGCCGGGAAGATGAAATCAGAGGGATGGATGTCCATTTGGGCATGGAAGGAACAAACTCCAATGGACATGGATATGAAAGGAATGAAAACATGAATATGGCAGAGACCATTAAAAAATTACAGAAGGACGTACAAAGCCATAAAGCTGATAATGAAAGGCTTATGAAAGCCAAGGAGCAGCAAGATGACTTCAACATGAAGTTATTGGAGAGCTTGAACAAAATAGAAAAGAAATTGGACAAGGAGAGTGGCTCAAGCAAATCAGGAAGTCGTGGGCCTTCTGATGAGAAAAGAAAAGCAAGAAGTGTTAGCAAACATCACCATCACTCCCTAGGGAATTCCAATAAGATATCAGATAGCAGCTCAAGTCCATCCCTTGTCAGAAAGCATAATAGGTCTGGGGTGGATGAACTACGAGAAGAAATGAAAAAAAATCAAACCTCCTACTTTTGATGGTGAGCACAAAAAGGATGAAGATGCAGAGACATAGTTGTTGGGAATGAGAAATGATTTCCAATTTCATAATTATTCTTCTCATGCAGAAGGTAGAATTTCCATCTATCAACTCAAAGGAAAAACATCCATGTGGTGGGATCAACTTGTGCAGGTGCAACACATTAAAGAGAAAAATGTTACTTGGAGGGAATTCAAGAAGTATTTTGAGAAGAAATACTTGAATAAGAGATACTATGACAAGGAAATGAAAGAATTCTTTGAACTCAAGCTTGGGAGTATGACCATATATGAATATGAAAGAAGGTTTTCAGAACTGTTGAGATATGTCTCTTTCATCAAGGATGAGATAGTTAAGATTCAGAGGTATTTGAGTGTATTACCATCATTCATCAATGAAAAAATACAGTATGATGATCCAAAGACATTGGAGGAGACCATAAGGCGAGCTAAGTGCCTATATTATCAGTAGAAAGCAAGGCCAACTTTCCAAAAAGCTTGGGAAGAAAAAAAGAAATTCAAGATGGATCAAAGGAAGAAGGGGTCTAAGCCACCATTCTTCATAAATAACCACAGGGAAAACAAGCTCCTAGAGAGCCCAGAACAATTGAGGCAGGAGGTCAAAGGCCAAGGCAACCACCTATTCAATGTTGGGGTTGTAAAGGAGATCACATGTTCATAGATTGTCCTCACAAATGTGAAAAAGGGAGAACTGTTCACAATGTACAACAAGATGAAACAGTGGAGGACATGGGAAGAAATGTGCCAAGGATCTATGCAGCCCTAGATAACAAGCAAGAAGAGTATCAATCACACATGATTGAAGTGGAAGGTATGATCAACAACCAAACCATTGCTATTTTAATTGATTCATGAGCTAGTCATAGTTATATAGATCCTAAGATGGTGGAAAGTTTGCATTTGCCAAGAAGCAAGCATGATAAATATTGGTTGGTGCAGCTGGCTACATGAGCCAAAAGAAAAGTTAATGAGATGGTTAATTCATGCCTTGTGGACATGAATGGACTGAACACCAGGGCAGATTTGAACATCTTTCCTTTAGGTTCCTATGACTATCTAATTGGGATGGATTGATTGGACCAACATCATGCCATCCTAGACTGTCATAACAAAGAATTCACTTTCTTGGATGAGGAAGGGAAACTAAGGAAGGTGCAGGGAATTCCCATGGTTGTAACCATCAGAGAGATTTCAGCATTGCAACTGAAGAAATATTATAGGAAAGGGTGTCAAATATTTGCAACACATATGGAAGAGACACATAAAGATAAGGTGCCAAACTTTGAAGATCATGCAGTCTTGGAAGAATTTGAATATGTGTTCAAGGAGGTACCGGGACTACCCCCAAAGAGAGATATCGATGTCTCTATAAATTTAATGCCTGAAGCAACTCCAATATCAAAGACTCCTTACAGAATGAGTACACCAGAGCTGAAGGAGTTGCAAATGCATCTTAAAGAACTTCTAGAGAAGGGGTATATACGCCCAAGTGTGTCACCTTGGGGTGCCCCAGTCTTGTTTGTGAAGAATAAAGATGGAACATTAAGATTGTGCATTGATTTCAGACAACTGAATAAAGTGACAGTTAAGAACAAGTATCTTCTGCCAAAGATTGATGATCCTTTTGATCAATTGAAGGATGCAAAGATATTTTCAAAGATAGATCTCAGGTTAGGATACCATCAGGTAAGGATTAAAGAGGAATATATCAGCAAGACTGCCTTTAGAACAAGGTATGGCCATTATGAGTTCACAGTGGTTCCATTTGGGTTGTCAAATGCACCAACTGTTTTCATGTGCTTAATGAATGTTGTTTTTTGAGAATATTTAGACAAGTTTGTCATTCTATTTTTGGATGGCATCCTTATATACTCTAAGTCAGAAGAAGATCATGAGCATCATTTGAGGATGGTGTTGCAAGTACTAAGGGAGCATCAGTTGTATGCCAAGCTGAGCAAGTGTTCATTTTATCAGAAACAAATTCATTATTTGAGTCATATCATTTCAAAGGATGAGATAGTAGTGGATCCTGAGAAGATAGAAGCAATTAGAGAATGGTCAGTGCCAAAGAATGTGACAGAGGTCAAATCATTCATGGGCCTTGCAGGATACTACAAGAGATTTATTGAAGTATTTTTAAAGATTGCACACCCAATCACTTCCTTGCAAAGAAAGGGTGTGAAGTTTCAGTGGACATTGGATTGTGAAAAGAGTTTCCAACACTTGAAACAGTTAATAACAAGTTCTCCAATACTAAGGATTGTAGACCCAAATGAAGACT
>JASDQU010102285.1:887-17184 GCA_032191745.1 Picea mariana
ACAAAGAGAGGAGACAAAACTCAAATCACCACCATTAGAATCTTTTCATGGAAACTTCAAGACTTTTGCATGTGTATTCAATTTAGCTTCAGAAAATTACATTCAATTTTTGAATAGCTACAATTGTTCCCTTGAACTTCTACCAACAACTAATACATTTGGAACTCCTAATATTTATACAAGTTGAGTTCCTTCGGTTTGAAACTGATTACAATGATTAAAATGAAACGTTTCAGTTTCTAAAACTGATTACAATGATTACAAATGATAGTTTCGGTTTGAAACCAATTACAATAATTAGCAAGAAAATGTTTCATGATCTAGCTTTTGATTCCTCTGATGCTTCAGTCTCATTCTTTGCCACTTGTTCTTCTCTGGTCTTCCACCTGATCTACCATCTTCAGTGACATATGGACATCATCTAATGGACCCTGGAAACTACACTTTGTCTTACCTAGTCATACTGTCTCCTTCCATTGCAAGTCAGAAGGGATATCATAATCTATCATTTCTTTGATCAGGATCTTCAGGTCAATGCAGGAAGCATATGTCATGACTGGTAGTCCAATTTTTTCTTTGAACTGATTCAGAATCTCAAAGTCTATAATCATATGCTCAACTAGTGTAGCTACTTTCATATTTTCCTCCAGGGTTTCGAACTTGGAGTGATCCATTCTGCATTGAGTGAGGAGAGCATTGTATTCTTCTTGATCATATAATTTTCCTTTTCCATCCCAAAATGGTGCGAGGCCTTTGAAAAAAATTATTCAAACAAATATTTGAACTCTTGCACACTTTTCTCCATCTGTGTTTCCTTGGTTAGGACTGATTTCAACAGGTTATGTTTAGCAATAACCCTCCTGGCCCAAATAATCAATGTAGTCGTGTCTTTAACTCCAATAGTCTGAAGTTTTGTAGTAGGAATGAAGTTGAGTAGATTTATGGAATTATGTGCTCATTCTGATGGCTTCTTTGCTAAGGTTTCATTTACAACATTGCACCTGCTTCTGGCTATGATGTATATGTTGTCTTTATCATTGATGAAATTAAAATACACTCTGAACTTGGCAGCTTCAAAAGCTATAGAGTCCCATATGATATGTTTGGCCCCCTGCAATAGGTCTTTGTCTCTTAATATCATCTTCAATTTCTCTATCCTTTCCTACAAGACTTCATTCTCCTTTTGAAATTGAGCCATCCGTTCATCCTTTGCTTGCATCTCCTACTTCAATTTCTCTATGCTCCCTTTTATTCCTTTGATTTCTCCTTCTTTCAGGCTAACTTGTGACATAGCCTGGACAAGTCCTTTAGTGTTTGGCCCAACTTTTGTAGTAGGAGGTACAACTACAACTCTGTTTAGAAATTTTTTCTGCTTCTGTGACCACCTCACCTTTTATCATTCTATATGCAACGCCCTAGCCTTGTAGTCCAATGCCTCTTTATGAAGTGTTTCATTTTCATGTTATAGAGAAACCAATTCTGGTTTTTGTGGATGCTCTGTAGCATACATTTTCAATTTCTTATTCAAGATTTGAATCAATTTGTCTTTTTCATCCAATGAGCATTTCACCCCTTGAGGGCCTTCAGATTCTAGCCTCTTGAGATAAGTGTGCCAATATATTCTAGATGATTTTTCTTGCCTCAACTTCCCTTCTAATTTCATTACATAAGATGACAGCTTTGAATTCTTCAAGATTAAACTCAGGTAATCAGAATACAACATATCACTGGTATTCCTATGGAATTTGAATTTATCTGGAGCATTGATGTTGTCATACCTTATCTTTATCTCAAAGACTGTATCTTCATCTGAAACTACAATGTTAAAGGTCCTCTTCTCAATATCCCTTACTATGAACAGAGAAGATTTATGTTGAGAAATATTTTCCACTTCAGGGACTAAATCCCTCATCTCACCTAGAGCTATGTTTCCCATCTTAGCATAATGTTTTGCCAAATATTCTTTAGATAGATAAATTGCCTTAGATGTTTGATCAAATATGCATTTCTTGTTGCTAAAGTTTCTTGAGCCACCTTCACTTTGGAGTTTTCTTTCCTTTTCAACCTCTACAGTGCTAGTGCCACTTTCCACCATATCCATATTTACTTTTCCTCTAGGCTCTTCCTCCTCTAAATCCACTATCTGTGGAGACTGTGTAATCTTCACATTCTTAAGAGAAGTCTACTGATCACTGGTGCCCATAGCCTTTGAATTGCTTCTCTTGTTGTAAACACTCATCTTAGGAACTTTGATTATCATTTTCAGAGGAGCTTGTTGTGTTTGACTCTGTTACAGGGTTTCCTCCACTTGTTTTGTTTGAGTTGGTTGCAATATTGCTTCCATATCATCACAGACTTCTAGGTTTTCCAGCTTATCAAAACCCTCAACCTATTCATGCTCATAAGGGGCATGTTTGTTCATCAATATTCTTTTGGATATGATTTGGTGTGGATCATATCTCCTTCCCTGTAGTTGTGAAAAACCAAACTCTTTGAGCTTTGCTTGAATCTAAGATAAGCATGGTCTAGTTTTGACAATGAAGGGGCCAATGATAAAAGGGAATTTGAGGTTGGAGGCTTTGTGCAATTTCAAGAAATGCTCTGTCTCAAATATAATTCTACACCTGATGAATTCAAGGGAAAAGACTCAGGGGGTCAAAAAAATAGGCAATAGATAGGGGGATTCATGACAACCATAAACCCATATTATTGTTGAGTGCATGAATAGTACCCAATCCCCCACTCTGTTCTCTGGATCTGGCTATAGATAGCTTCTCATGTCATCCAAAACTCTAGGTAGGCTAGTGTTGAAAATCAAACTATAAATCTTGGGCATGACTTTGTTGATGAATATGAGTAATGTAATCCTTTTACATTCAATTGATACAAATGTTGCTTCAGAAAATTCCCTCTTGTTGGTCTCCAGGAAAATCTTCAGTAGGTAGGTGTAGTATCTGAAATGCCTTAGAGAGCGAAAAATCACTAGCTCTTTATGGATATTATCAGCTATGAATTGATCAAAATTGATGTGGACTGACAGACCAGACTCTGACTTGAAAAATGTTAAAAGGAAATTGAGCATGACTTCGACCACATGTTTATCATTGTCTAGACCTAAAATTTGACTCAACAGGGAACATACCCATTGGACTTCAATAACCATTATACTCACATTTATTGGCAAAGACAGACTCTCTAAAAAATGTTCTGGTTTGAAAATTGTATGTAAAAACAAATCTCGAACCTCTGATGGACATTCTTTGTACACCCTAATTATCTTTTCTTCATTGAAATGTTCAGACATTATGGAGAAAGACTCTAGTATACTGAGGGAATCTCGAATTGATAGAATCTCTACCCTACACATGACCTCAGATCCTTGTTTATTCACGATGACCTTTTATTCATGTGAATATTATTCAAAGCACCAACCTATAAATTCGGGAAAAGGGAAAGCGATTGCGATAGCATAAGGGACTATGGTAGCCTGGACTACTTCAAGGAATGGTATACACCTTCCTACATTATCAAACAGGTTTCTTCTGAAAACAAAGATGGGATAACTGGTGGTTTAGGTATCAAATCCGTTTGAATCTCAGTCAATTAGGGATTCTTCATTCATCACAGGATATTGTTATGTTACTGAAGTTATGATAGGATCCATGGATGTGATGAAAAATACCTGGAAACGAGCGGAAATGACATGTAATTGGCGTACTGTTGAGTTGTAGTTGAATGAGGGTGGTCGTGCCAAGTTTCAAATGGTCTAATTGTTCGAAATAATAATAATCTAAATAACAAATGACCTTTTATACTTTTCCAAATTTTGGAGGCATCGGGAATTAGTTTGGGGAAACCTACTTTTCACCCCGAAATGTATCTAGTGGCACCAAGTATCCCCGATCAAAAACCACGGTTTAAAGTTTGGCCCACTTTCCCAAATTATCCTCCACGCAGTTTCTCCCCCCGAAATCATCCTCGACCATCGATCTTTGATATTTCACGATCCACGCCGTATCGGGCCCCATCTGCTTAGCGCTCCTAGTAGTTTAGCCTCTCCCTTCCATATTTAGCCCCTTCTCTATTTTTTCGGGCTTCCAAACCTGTTTAGCACCTTGCCAGATCCTGAAATCTCGATTTCACATAAAAAAAATTAATGGTGACTAACAATGAACAGGACAAAGTGGAGTCCAGTCTCAAAATCAACCAAAGATATAGGTATACAATGGAGTATAATCTGATCTTCCATGATCACTGAAGTCATATAGGTATTGATCCAATGAAATACAAAAATAGATATGGGGTGTTGCTACTGTCAACTGGAGGTCTTCTACACTATCCACTGAAGGTGCAAGTCTATATTATGTGAATAGAGGAGTTGAATTTGAACACACTGAGACTTTGTTTGATTACCATTCCTTAAGGTGTACCATTAACAAACGCGAGAAAACCCATCGATAATGAAAGTAGGTGTCAAGGAACCAAGTACATTCAACAAGTGTGAATAAGAGTGTTGAGGTAGAACACTTGAATAATCCATCGATCAAGAGACATTGATGTATTCCCAACTGTCGAAGGAGGGAGAACCTACCACTGATGACTGCAAGCCTCTAGGTACTCATAGGACTCTAGATCTCGATTCCATAATAGATGAGTTGAAGTCGATTGAACGAGACCTGGTGAAAGGAAAACATTAAGTCATTTATCATCATCCAGCACGAGGTACAAATTAATAGCTTGATAATTAGGAGGATCTTGGATGAATAGGATGTTCACAAACCAATGACCATGTGTGTCTCTCGCATGCACCAAATGCAATTAGTACAAAAAATAGACCCTATGAATAGCAGCCAATGTGGAAAATTGCCAACAAAGGTGAGGAAACCACCAATAGGGCTAATGGAATCCAAGACACTACATGAATCCCAATGTGTGAATATATTTCTTGCGATCGAAAACAAGGGAAACCCCCTAGTCAGCGACCAATGACGAGATGTCATATTTTGGGTTCAAGGTTACCTATCAATGATGAAAGTAGACCCAGGGTGCAAGGTAGGACGAAAAATTCATGTGATTCTGAGATACACTGAGGGTATGGCCAACATGTAATGTCAATATTTCTAAGGAGTGGATGATACAGGATTTATACTTCCTTTGAACAAGAGCATGAGACATATGGATAAATTAGGAATCATATACTTAACACTGATCATTGACAAAATTTTGTGACGTAGGAGGCATCAACAAACTCTCCATAGGGACTGGAAGAATAACCAATCAGAGGAGTAGACTCTAAGTAACGAGCTCAACTTCCTAAGGCCATGCTAAACCCAAACCTTGGATAAAATGGACTCAAGAGTTTGTGCTTTGTTCAAAGGCTACACAAGTGCTACCGAAAGGAGATAATATTCTTTTCCCGCCCATCTTTTTTTGTTTTTTCATAGTAAAAGAAGTGTTACGATATAGGAGAGGAAACGAGTGTCGTGAGTTAGTAATTGGTTCCAAGCAGTGGAACATACCTATGCTTAATGAAAGGGAATGCATGTGGGGCATGGAAACTCGAGGGGATGTTTCCTCTATGGGTAAAGGGTGTCAAGCTGCAAAGGATATATAAAAGGCATTGCTTGGATAGTGATGAGAATGTTTGGGGAATGAGGCTTATAATGAGAAAGTAGGAGACGAAAATACGCTCAACAATGTAAAGAAGGATAATGGGATGCAATTACAAATTAAATAAAAAAATGTCCTTTTTCGTAGATTTAGTCCCCTAGGCCCGAAAAAGTATAAAATAATACCCAAGAGAACTCTTCTAGCCAATGGAAAATAGAGTATTCATTTTCATAACTAGTCTACTTGGTCTGGAAAAGGGTTAAAGTAGTTATACCAAATATATGTCCTTTCAAAACCATTTAATGAGTGTGAAAGAGACAAGTTCCCTCGACAATATTTTCATTTTTTGGAGTCTAAAAAGAGATTAAATAATTCTCTAGGATTTATTTCTAAGCATCATATCATGGGGGAGGTCAGGGCTCCCATGAAGGTATTCTATTGAAAGTCAACAACTCACTGATAGCTGACACAAGCTTGGGAGAACCCAAAACTTGTCAAGATGAGGAGGATAAAATACTTGCAGAGGATCCTTCATGTACAATACATCAACGAATTATCATTGATCCAGGTGGATATTGGTGGCCACCCACCTATTCCAAGTGGCTCATCTTGGAAGTTTTTAGTTTGGCAATGTTTTCCTAGTTTTCGGTCCTGAACTTCTGGGGTCATTTTGAGGCCCTAAACAACGTTTTGAGGGCTCACCAAAATCAAAATATTGTTAAAGTTAGAGGTTGAAGACATATTATGTAGTCCCCAGATAGACCTTTCCAATGGGCTATCGTCCACCTAAAGAGGAGATTGTATGCAAAAGTTATGACCCTAGGAAGTTGATGTACCAACTTACCCAAACAGGGTCGATGTGAATTTTGGTGCTTCATCTCCTAGGGCCAGGTTTTTGGGATGTCTAGGGTGTTGGAATTCATTTTTATTGTAAAAAGGATTTCAGAGCCTCATTGTACTCATATTATTGCAAGTGATCATAGTTATCACATCTCTTCTCAAAGATAAGCTGCCACCATTCTAGCAATCTTGTTTTCAGTCTGCATTTTACAGTTTCAACATATTTATTTATTGAATAGAAGCCAATTTTATTGTATCTCTATTATTATTCATTGTGTCTCTATTTTAATAATAATAATAATATGTGTTCCTTTCGTTCTGCTCATAAAATCTGGATCACCCATTATCTATAAGGGTGCAAAAGAAGGAATTCGAGGCTCTACAAGATCATTCCAATCAAAGGAAACCATCCTAGGACTTGGAGGGAGTGTACTCGGAGAGAGTGGAATGCTCCCTTGTTCATAAGGTACAGAACAAGAAATTCTAAAGACATTGTCGAAAAATGCATCACTCTCCAAAAGAAGAGTGGGATTGGTCGAAGATTGCATCAACAGCGTCACTCCCTTATATTTTTCACTCTCCAAGAGAAGAGTGGGATCGACCGAAGAATGCATCGGCATGACCACTTCTTCAACTGTTGGTTGAATAATATGTGAGACAACATGGTGAAGAGATGCATCACCCCCCAAAACATGAGTGGTTTCAATCGAATATTGCATCGGCACGACCACTAGTTGAACATGATGTGAGACAACATGGTCAAGAGATGCAACACTCCCCAAAAGAAGAGTGGTTTTGATCGAATATTGCATCGGCTCGACTGTTGGTTGAACAAGATGTGACACAACATGGTCGAGAGACAAATACTCCACGAAAGAAGAGTGGTGTCGGCTGAATATTGCATCGTCTCAACCATTGGTTGAATAGGATGCGAGACAACATGGTCAAGAGACACATCACTCCACAAAAAGGGAGTGGTGTCGGCCGAAGATTACATTGGCACCATCGCTATATCAACCAAAGAAGGATTATAATGTCAGGAAACCAAAGACGACTTAGAACCCGAAGGGCCATCAAATAAGGACTGCGCTTCTTGTACCACGGTAGTAGAATGGAATAAACAAGTTAGGTGACTTCCTTTGCAAAGCATACAAAGGAACTTGAGCTTACGTCCTATACATCTAGGATTCTCAATCATATCAATGACCCCAACATGATTTGTAGTGGTCGGTGACATGCTCCCAGCATGACTTGTAGAGGCTAGTAGAAGATCTACAACACGACTTGCAAAGGTTGGTGATGTTTGTCCAGTGTGACTAGTAGTGACTAGAGTTGTGCCCCCATTATGACTTGTTGTGGATGGTTTCTTTCCCCCAGCATGACTTGCAGTGGTTGGTGACAAGTCTCCAACATGACTAGCATAGGTTGGTTTCAGGTCTCCAACATGACTTGTAGAGGTTGGTGACTTAATTCCAATATGACTCGCAATGACTGGGCTTGTGCTTCCAAAATGACTTGTAGCAGTTTGTTGTGGCATTTGAGACCATGGTCCTGGGAAAGACCTGTTTTGAGATATTGTGGGCCAATAAGGGTTCTGGTATACACCATGACCTTGTCCAGTAGCATAGTATTCTCCTCCAAATTGATTCATAAAGGGTTGTAAGGGAATCACCATCGAGGAAGTTGCTTGCAAAGAGAAAGCGACATGACATGGGTTACTCAAGTGAGGATATATATTTCCCCCAGATGAAAGAGATCTATGCAATGAGTTTTCCCATACTATAAAACTGAATCCCCCCCGGATGAAACACTAGAGGATAGAGGGATGTTCACCATAATAAAAGCATTCATAAGAACCAACATAGTGGAAGAAGGATAAATGGGCGGGATGTAAGAAGTATAAGGATCGGCCATTTGAGCAATTGATAATGGAAAAGTGTAGCTAGTGTAGATAGTATTGGATTACAACCTCCTACCATGGGATTTAGTTGAGGGAAAGGGAGAATAAGGAGTCAGTGTGACCCCATACCTAAAACTAGGATTCACATAAGACAGTGAAACAAAGGATGAAAAGTGTGAATCCATGCCTAGAATACCAAAAGAGAAAGGATTAGAGGCCCAAGGCATTGACTCGGGACTATGATTCAACATACCACTCAAAAATACAAAGGGATTCGTCCCCATGGACTGAGCAGAGACCATGGGTTGGGTAGCACTAACTAAGGGAGTCACAAGGGCTCCACCAACCATAACAGTCGAAAAATCATGACGCAATACAAAATCCTAAGGACAACTAATAATCAAAGAGCACACTCCTAAATAAAGAAAAAATCCAATGCACACAAACAAGATATGATGGCTAAAAAGGACCTCCCAAACTAAAGTAGGTATGCCTCGTCCAAGAGGGGCCTGAGACTCTACAACAATAGAGTGAAGGTATCATAATCAGTTATAAGGACCCACATAGGCTTCACAACATAGTCGGTTAGATCCCTCCAGAGAGGAAATACTCCATAAAGTTTGTGTGTTGTACGATCCATATATGACCGAGTGTACCTAACGAATAACCCTTGTAAGAAGCCTATGTGGCTACCTATGTCAAGCAACTAGAGTCACCACGATATAACCAATGCGTAGGTGAGCAGTCGCAAGTCCAGTCCACCATATGGACAGGGTAGCAAAGCCCGAAATCTTGAAAGCATCGCCTCTCAAGGTGGTAAAGGCACTAGCAAGACCCCCAAATATGAATAGAACCCCATAAATATATCTGACACTAGGAAGGTATTAGAGGGATATTTCTGCAGCTAACTTTGCGTTACCTTGTGATTAACTCTGGTGTGAGCAGAGCCTCTTGACGTCACCAATTACACAATGGGTTTCACCACTCCCTGTTTAGACACATACAATGAGTTTTATAGCCTTGGATAAGTTTACTCACAAAATCTTATTCCAAGGCCCTATGTCCTATACTTGTTTGTGTACCCTGAAAAATAAAATCGTTTTTAATCAATTTTAATTATTCAGCATTAATTTTAATGGCTTTTTCTTACTCAAGAGGTGTGATCATGAAACAGATGGTATGATGACTCAACATAAAAGAATAAAATATAAAACCAGTGTTAAAGACTAGTCTTGATTTTCAAATATATGGTATGGTTCTAAATGTTGTTTCTAAGATGCAATCTCTACAATTTCAATGAAGTGCAATATTTCCTAATATGCCAAAACTAATGTAAGGAAGCCAAAAAGTGCAAATTCCATAAGTAAAATGCATTTTTTTTTGTATTTTTAGTATAATAGAAAGAAAATGCAAGGACTGAATAAATAACTTCTCAGAAAGACCCTATTGCAAGCATCAAGAGAAAAGCCAACCAGGACACCAAGAAGTAACTACCTAGATCCAAAAATGCAAGGGAAACAATAATAAGGAAAAAGAGTTCTCCCTAGAATTCACCAATAAAGTGGCTTCCTATCACACTGTAGGAACTTAATAGTCAGAATAGGGATGCAAGAAGTCTCAACAACCAACAAAACTCACCCAATAGTCACTAAACTCATCCAAAAAAGACTCTAAAAATAGTGTATGTGTTGGATTACTGAAAGGTGGGGGGTGAATCAGTAATAGAGATTTTTAATCCTTTTAACCACAACATATAAGTGTTATTTATATTTATGATCAATATACCATTATCATTCAACATGTGCAAAGTAAATAAACCATGAACAATAAACAATCATACACATACACAGTACACCAGTATTTTTATGTGGAAACCCAATACGGGAGAAAACCACGAAATTATTTTTCTTATATTTCTTTAAGAATTACATGCATTGGAAGCACCAACTTCCTTTTCTCTCCAACTGCAACTGGAAGGAGGCTCTCACCCCCTATATTTTCAGGCTACAACCCGAGGGAAGCTCCAACTCCCAAATTCTCTGGCTACAACCAGAAGGAGGCTACAACCCCTTATGTTCTTTGGCTACAACCAAAAGGTGGATACAAGCACCTATCCTTGCGTCGTCCAACTGCCCTGAAATATAAGTGTCAAATGATGAAACCACTGTCAAAATTTCCTTGTGAGATATACTACTATAAACCTATACCAATATTTTCCAACAACCTGCAACCAACTTGTACCATTAGCCTGTAATCAATCATTTATCAGAAGTCAAACTGTATCAACAAATGCTAATAGGTACACGACATGTATATGTTGTAGATCGTGTATGTACGCACCATGTCTATATTGCAACATGTATATGTACGCACTATGTCTATATTGCAACATGTGTATGTACGTGGCTTATCTATATTGCAACCTGCATACACCTTCAAGAAGCTAGGGTTTTCACCTTTTTTGAAAATCAAACTCTTTGTTGCCTCTTTCAAATCAACCTGCAACCTGTCACTATGTCCAATTTGTAGTTGTTCCCTATGCATACATCATCATACATATCCCTTAACCAAGTGCATATATATCTCTCTAGTCATTTGTCATACATGTGTATAAAATCATGATCAAGTGTAATAACCCTCACATGAACTAGGCATCAAACCCTCAATGATATGCATTCTCAAACTTCACAAACAACTTCACAACCACTTCACAACCAAAATCCCTCACCCATGTACCAAAAAATCCCTCAACACTAACAAGATGTACCAATGATAAATATCAGATATACCAGCACTGTATTTCTGTAGATATGACTTATACAGTAAGTGCCATACATCCAATAGCCTCTCTATGGAAAATCCTCAAACCCCTATAACCATATCTCATGTAGACAACAATATCCAACTACTCATAAAAATAAGACATACATTTTGAACCTATAGATAAATATGTTGTACCAGATCATTATAGACCTTCTTGGGAGCTTGCTTTCAAACTCTGAGAACCTGACACCCTCATCAACTCAAGCTTTCATGGATTTTCCAAATGCACACTCTTTTATACTGTCAGCCCATGTACATATGCAAACTCTTCCACTGCAACCCACATACACCTAAAAAACTAGGGTTTTTTTTAGTATTTTCTGCAACTTTGAAACTTTCACTGTCAACCCTTTTTGCTACCTAAGACTTGCGTAACTTCATATGTATCAATGAGTACCTGCAATAAACTTTACATAATAATATATATTCAATGTGCTCAATATATGCTAATAGGAGACCCTTGCTCTCTTATTTATACTCTCCAAGTAGCTTCTTCTAGGGGTTACCTTCTAACCAACTTAACCCAACTTCCTTCTTTTAGGGATAACCCACTTCTAACCACTTGTCCACTTACAACCACTTTATCCATAAATAGTAAACTCTCCACTTATAGTTGCAACTAATTTATTTTTAATTATTTTCTTATTGTGACAACTTAACCCATGATTAAATCCTAGTTTCACCCACTTTGACTAGTCAACTTCTTCTAGGGGTTTCTAGAATAATTTGACTTCTTTGACCTTCTAGGGGCTTCTAGATAACTCAAGAGGGTTCTCCAACTTCACAAGGCCATAACTCTCTAACCATGACATGTTATGTGACGTTCCACATATCACCAGAAATGGCATGACATGTATTATCCATCTAGAATAGTGTTACCTGCAAATACATTGATATTCATACCTTTATTACTCAAACAATATTGATTCCCTTACTTGCTTCAAGGGTTAAAATCAATGAAAACCTACCCAATTAATCAACAGTACACACCCTAAATGAAGACAACTTGCATATGTATGTGCCTTGTCAATGGAAAACCCATGTATGTCAAGGAAGACACTTCATGGGCAAGGGTTAAGCCAAGAAACTCATATATAAGGAAAAATACAAAATGTCAAGAAACATACGACAAAGAAACTCAGGAAAACAGAGAGAAAATAAAGGAGAAAAACACCCAATACCCCAAAAAGGAGATCTCCCCAGTGGAGTCTCCAATTCTATTACGAGGAAAATCTCTCTATGGCTAGGGGAAAACCACAACAAATAGAATGAAAACCATAAATCAACTTTAATATCAAGTATTCTATATAAATGAAATGCTAACAAGAGAAGGAGAGAATCCTACCTTGTCCGGACATCCAAAGAAGACCACCGTTGAGCACACAACCCAAATATTTATACCTGCAACTTGTCTTCAACAACCAAGATACACAATCATGTGGTAATGATATATAATGTTATCATATCAATTATAATAATCCATTAACATACATAACAAATATGCCCATGGAAATCAATACAAATATTTGAAAGATATCAATTGGACGAGAAGAGAGTATTTCTATTAATGTAATCAACAGAAGTACATAGGTGACAAACTTCTGTAATGACACATATCGAAACTTAGAAACTAAGTCCCTCCAGCCGGGCCTCCACCACTTCAATCCTCCACAAAGGTAAGATCACAAGTAGGAGTCAATGAAGTTTTCCATCATAATATAGGAAGAGCTTGGGGGTTGAACACAAGAAGTTTAGACTTTCAAGGACAAAGGGATGCAAACTCAATTGAGGTAAAATTTATCCAGAGTATATTTTCTCTCTGTGGTGTATTTTATTCTTTCAAGGCTTGTATATGGATCAATTTATAGCTCCAAATGGAATTGAAGGGTCAAGTCAGAGCGTTTCCAGTATCTGGAAGGTCAAGGATCATGGATCTCGTGACATGGCATGGAAACCCAATGCATTTTTTATTTTTTGAGCACTAAACCCGATGTACGCAAGTTTTAATGGAGCATCCCACGTACATACGTGAGTTGTATAACTGGCAGGTCGCGTACATGGATACAAATCTGTATTTTTAGTTTTGGACTGATAAAAAAAGGGGGAAATAAAGTCTGTAGAGGGAAATGGAAGGCCATCAAAGCAATATTCATGGAGTGTGGAAAAATCTGCTATAACACCAATGGGATTTCAATTGAGATAAATGTTAAGGGAATAACTTCTCTTTTCATTTTTCCAGAGAATTTTTGACAAGGAAGACATTTTCTAATCATTGAATAAGTGTCCTTGAAAATAGTTGGCTAGTAATAACCGACTCTAATGATCAAGTGAGCAGTTAATATAGGTGTAAAGTGTCCCCCACAAACTCCTTCATGAAAATTTTCCAATGTTTGTTGGGATTTTAAGTGATCTAAACACTTTGTAAATTCCATCGAGATTTCTCTAAAACAAAACTCCATAGGCTATCACATATTGTTTGGTATTCATTTTTAGAGATCTTCGTTATTTGAAAGATGTTCCAATAGGAAATTTCCTAGATTTTATGTAAAATACAATTTCCTTATACCATTCAGAGCTTGGTATTGACAAACTTTGTATGGTAGCATCATTTTCATGAGGAGAAGTATCATTTACAACTTCAATACCAGTAATTAGCTGTCATAATCCCTATCCCTTCATAGCATTGAGAGGTTTAATCTTTATATCATATTCTTGAAGCTTAGCCAGCCAATTTTCCCATCTCCCTTCTTTGAATTTTTGGTTGAGAAACATCTTGATAGGAGAATGTGGTGCAAAAGCAAAAACATGTGCCAATAGAATGTAAGTTGGAAAATGAGAAATTTCCTTGACCAAATAAAAGGCTTGTTTTTCTATGATAGAATACATTAATTGATAATCATGTAGAGTCTTGCTCATGAAATAAATTGGAAGCTCTTCTCCCTTTAATTTCTTCTAAGTAAATCATCAATAGTCTCTTCTAAAACAAATTATTATAATATGAAATCCTTATCAAAATCAGGACTAACAAGAACATGAGCAGTGGTGATTTCTTGCTTGATATTTGCAAAATCCATTTGAGCTTCTGGGGTCCATTCAATTTTTTGATCTTTCTTCAATAACTTGTTGATTGGTTTTACAATGGTAACATAATAAAGAACAAATCTTTGAACAAAATTTATTTTTCCAAAGAAATATTGTAACCATTCATGTGATGTAGGAGGATTCAAGTTATTTATGGATTTAATTGTTTCTAGATCAATGTAAATTCCTTCTTTTCTCACTATCTGACTAGGAAATTTCTCCTTTGATACTACAAATAAGCATTTTGGGGGATTGAGAGATATGACATACATTCTGCATCACTGAAAAACTTGTCTGAGATGTTTTAGGTGGCGCTCCCTTAACTTTGAATGAATAGTTAAATCATCTTGATAACTTGTCATGAATTTTCCAATCAAATCAATGAAAGTGTGGTTCATAGTTCTCTGAAACATAGCACCAACATGTTTCAATCCGAAAGGAATACATACATAAGAACATGGTCCCCATGGTGTAACAAAGACAATTTTGGGTCTATCTTATTCAATAACAAGCACCTAATTATATCCAAAGAATCCATCCAACATGGACATTAATGCAAAACATGTCACTTGTTGAAACAACATTTTCAGGTTGGGAAGTGGATAGTTATCCTTAGTACTTGCTCTATTGAGATCATGAAAATCTACATAAAGATGAATTTCAGTATTCTTCTTTATGAAAACCACTATATTGGATATACATTCTAAATGTCAGATTGAGAATATTACGGCGGCCCTTTTCAACTTTTCAAGTTCCATATTTACAAGGGGTTTCAAATTTGTATTGATTACTCTAATTTTTTTCCTAGAAGGTTTGGAACCTTCTTTGAGTGGTATGGTATGTTACAATATGGACTTGTCATATTGTTTCAAATAATCATAGGCCCATGCAAAAGCATCTTGAAATTCCTTAAAATGAAGAGTTTATTGCTCAATTTCTTCAGCAGTGTAGCTAGTACCCAGATTTGTGTATTTTGAAGATTCAGATGTACCAATATTGATATTTTGGGTCTCTTTTACCATTCTAAGGAAGGAATCATCCACTGTTTTCATTTCTTTTTTGGATCATCCCTTGTGAAGGGTGATTCAAGACTAACATAGTTCTTTCGGAGAAATGCAGAACCTAGCTCCTGACTCCCCTTTTGATTAATTTATCCATCTTCAAGGTACATCTACACTTCATCTGGAACACTTGATAATGTTGGTTGTAAATCTGAGAGGAAATTTACAACATGCTCATCATTTTCAAACACCTACCAATAATCTTCATTATATGGTATTGATAGACGAAAGATGGTTTTGACATGAAAAGTATGAGTAGTTTGAGAGTCACTTGGATTGAAAAGAGAGATTACAACTGCTAATGAATATGATTTTTTATTCTTATATCGAGGAACAAAAATTATATTCAAGTGATTGAATGATTCAATAATATCTCAGACCCTTCTTCCATATAGTTTCAACTTCTCTTTCTTGATCTTATACTTTTTCTTGATATGATTTATAACCAACTCTAAATATCTAGTCACCACTGAATCATCAATTTGTATTTGGAGTGCCAGGTTCAATCCTTGAATCAAAGCCTCATATTCAGTTTCATTGTTTGTGCATGGAAACTCAAGATTGATTGCATGTGGATAAACACAAGATTGAGGAATTTTAAAGACAATACCAACTCTTATGTCAGATCTACAACAAGCACCATCGAATGACATTTCCAAAACCCTTCAAAAGTATCAATTGTAATTTTTTTAACAGAATTGATTTTTTCCATATTGAAAACAACATAATTCCCAATCCTAGCATCAATATAATTTTGCATCATTTTAGCTCACTATTTCTCGAAGGATGTAGAATTTCTTTGTTCTTGTGGTACTTTACTCAAATTCCCATCTTTTCTTGGAAGATCAATGAAAATCCCATCATTCATGATATATCCTCCAATCATGGAACATCAATCTTGTCCAAGGAAGATCAACCACTATTATAATGAAAATTGTTGCAATATGATGTGATAAGTTTATCTAGGTGCAAAAATCCTTGA
>JASDQU010102285.1:28135-39345 GCA_032191745.1 Picea mariana
TCCAACTACCCACTGATGTGGTTGGCTGATCATTTCTCCAAGTTGGTTTACCACTATGTTCTGCATAAAAACCATTGCCACAAGTTTCACGTACTTGTCTTCGTCTGATATGTCATGGTCAGAATACTTGAGCTTCCCGACGTGACCCAGTAGCTATGGATCTATCCATACTCCATCTGGTATGTGAGGTAGCACAATTTCTACGGTCAGTTTCTTGCAGGGTGATCTCGGTATCTGAAATCTATCTTCCTACTGTAGTGGTTGGTTTGAAGTTCCTGCAACTGCGGATTTCTCCCCTGTAAGCCACTCTGGCCAAGACGAGGTAGTTCCAGTGGTCTTCTCTATTAGTTGACCTAGGATAGGTACCTGTGACTCGTCTGGTTGCACAGCTGCTCCCAGATTCTGTGCCGTTTCGTTAAATTACATGGATTCTTCAGTGCTTTTTGGTTGCACTTCCCATTGGGTTTCTTCTTCCTCTTTCCAAGGATCCTGCACCACTTCTAGCATATCCTCTTTCATGGCCTCTTCTTGTGGCTACTGAATCTCTTCTAGTATCAGTGTAGAGTTCACCGGTATCATCTCTGGGGATGGGATTGCGTCGATATCGACTATCTCCGGCTACTGCTGCTCATTTTCGTCGAGTGGCTCGTGAATCTTACCCATAAGAGTTGAATTGTATGCATGTGGTGCCAAAAATGAAGAAATTCCATAATAAAAGATCCAAGAGCCAAATATTTGTGGATGTAGCCTAGGAGGGGGTGAACCATGGTAATAACTATGTAATGTGATGAATGTATGCATATCTTTACTTTCTTTCATCAGGTTATTGTTATGCTTAATAAATGAGTTCATACATTGTTATGGAACATGAATATGATGCTTGGGAAGTAATCTGTGTAATGGGAATTTGCACCTGCGAGGAATAGGTAGATTACCCTCATAGTTTGTAGTGCATGCCTCTGATTAATAAACCCCTATCTCATATTCAATCCTAGGCTGTAAACACCTGAGTCTTACAACCATCCATTTAAAGCTATCTTAGGTGAGACTGCGCAGTGCATTCTGTGTACTGTGTTGCCTTCTGGTTTACCAGAAGGGCTGATAGTCTTAGAGACTTTGTTAGAAACATGAATGACATGAACCCTGGGTCAATAACTCATATAGACAGGTTAGGAAGACTGACCATAGAATGAAAGATAAACAACAAATGGTACATGGAAACAGGTATGCCAAACCCACTACCATATGGAGGATTATGGTGCGAAATATGCAAGAAAATGGGTCACGACCCTTAGCACTGCACGATGATGAAAAAATACCAGACAGTTCCAAAGAATTCATATTGCACCTTTTGTAAGTCAGTGGGCCATGACGACAAACATTGCAGAACTATGGAGCTGATGCGGGAAAGAACATCATATGCATATAGAGTATAGGCTGAAATGATGACTAGGCAAGCAATTCCCCAATTCAACCAAGCCCCAGCCCCATACAACACTGTGAAGCAACAGTATAATACTCGCAACAACCCTACAACAATGTACATCCACAATACAACATAGCACAACCCCAATACAATAACGTGCAATATAATTAGACACCATAGTATAACACGTCAAGAGGTGATCGCATAGTTTACAGAGGAGGAGGATGAGCCAGGGGAGGTTTCAGACGTGGCAGAGGCCTAGTCACATGTCACAATTATCATCAACCAGGACATTATGCATGAAAATTTACACTACCGCCAGCGACTTGTATGTATTGTTGCGCATCAGATCACGAGACAGAGGAATGTCCGACACTATTAGTAAATATCCAGGAAAAGAGGAACCGAAACAATCAGAATTTTCAATGGATTTCAACTGAAGCAAGGGACGATGGGTGAAACATCAACATAGACACTCATGGAGGAATGAAATGCAAGAGCAAATCTGGACCATTGGTGCTAGAGGAAATCTCAACCATAGATCTAGACCCATTGATCTGATGTGAGAAAGTTTCAGGAATACGGGTTTTGGGAGTTCGAAGCATGGAGGGATATGTCTCCCCAAGTCGTGAAGTCGTGAAACATGAAATAGTGAAATGCGGGAGAGGATCTGGGTCCTTGGTGCTAGAGGAGACTTGAACTGTTGATCTGGTCCCATTGAGCGGACGCGAGCAAATTTTGGGAACTTAGTAAATTTCGGGAACTCGATAATTGGGATTTCGAAGCATGGAGGAATTTTTCATCCCACATCACGAAGTCACGATACGTGAAATTGCGAAGTGCCAGAGAAGATATGGACTGTTGATGTTGAAGGAGATCTGAACCACCGATCTGGTCACATTTATCTTTTGTAAACCAATAGTTTGTAGGCACTTCTGTAAGAATATAGGATGTAGGCATCTTTGTCAGCAGATAGGATGTAGGCATTTTTGTAAGTAGATAGGTTGCAGGAATTTTTGTAAGGAGATAGGCTGCAAGCATCTTTGTAAGTAGACAGGATGTAGGTCCTTTTGTAAGCTCTCAGCTGGAATTAATATAAGGATCCACTTTTTTTATTCACAAAAAAAAAGATGACATTTATTTGGCATTTTAGGATGCACCTTATATTGTTTATGAAAAAGCCCCACCACTATCTCCTTAGGCATATAGAAATTCTAAAAAATACAAATATTTATTTTGCACCATAAAAGGTATACAAAGATGCAAGGTACATATCAATACTTTTTAAGGGATTTGGAACCCATATGTCCTTCAAAATATTCTTCTAAGCATCTTTCCATCAACCCTAGAGAGATATTAAAAGGAGGAGCAATGGATTCCCAAACACGACGATCATAGGAGCAAAGAGTAAAAATTTGAGTGGTATATTACTCATCTAAGCAACACAAAGTGCACCGGTTAGGTCCCACTCAAGTCCTTTTCAATATGATATCCCATGTTCTAATATCCCTAGGCTGAACACAGCTGTAAATGTAAATACAAATGTACGTAAACTGGCGAGATGTTTGATATGATTTTTGTATGCACCTTTCATGGCATAGTGCGTGCATTTACTACACAGTAAAATGATGAAGTATG
Source organism: Picea mariana (assembly GCA_032191745.1). NCBI lineage: Eukaryota > Viridiplantae > Streptophyta > Pinopsida > Pinales > Pinaceae > Picea > Picea mariana. Next base: position 31,200 of record JASDQU010102285.1, read on the forward strand.
CACATTGTAGGATACTATGCGCAACAACTTAAGTGAGACTGATTTTGAGGCCAAATAGCCTTTATGTATATGTTGTGTTTTATAAGCTGGTGACCCAATTATTATAAACTAGGAATATTATGTTTGTATTAGGACAGAGCTTAGATGCTAAATGGAAGTGCGCCTATTTTTGTATATGTATCATCATTAATATAAATTACATCACTGCGTGCAGACCGACCATGATAAAAGAGTGTGGGGGAATAAACTCCACTAGTGAGGAAAAGGGGGAGATAAAAGTTAACTAAAAGGGGCTAAGCTAGGGAGCTTAAGCCAAAAAGAAATATTATATTAATATTTCTTAAGTATAAAGTATGGATAATTATTTTATCCTAAGTTCTAAGGATGGGGATAAGTGGGCCAAAGTAGCTCCCAACATGAAAACTGTCAAGTTGGGGACATCCATACATATAGTTTGGACTTAGTTCATTTTCCATCATTCAGTCATCCATCCAATCATTCCAGGATCATTCACTCACTCATTCAGTTGTCCTCCGTACCTTCCTATCACTGTACATGAACATGCATCCATACCCATACCTATTTCTATAGCTCGTTAGCTTGGGAGCTGGACTGAAGAAGCGGGTTTTCAGGCATGTGGGATATTGAAGAGGCGAGTTTTCAGGCATGTGATCAATCTCTCAATGTGAGAGAATTGATGGAAATTGATTTTTGAAGGTGCTAAACTATTGCTACAGGGCTTTGAGACTTCCTTTCTGGCGTGTTTCTTGAATCCCTGAAAGGAAGTGGGGCAACCGAAGGATTGTTGAGAAAAGAAGGGGCACACTTCATAGGATGGGAAAGGCATGTGGCGAATGAGGGACTGTAGGATGTTAGTTTGAGTTTGCACTTGTAACAGAGTCTTTCCTATTGTCTATGATACATCATCCTGGTTAGGAATCCATTTACCCGGGTGGAGTTTAGTCCCATCTTGGGGGTGACTAATTGTTGAGAGTGATGAGTACTATGGTCTAAGGATGGGAGGTTTGGGGAAGGTATTCACACAGTTGGTAATATTATTACCAAGATAAGTGTCAATTGTGTGTTAATTTATATGCTGCATTAGTATTTATGTGTTATATTTATGGGATTTTCATGTTTATGCTGCATGTATATGTTTATTGTTATTTCAGTATGAATCTGTGCATTTATAGAATGCATTTTTTTGTTTACGTTTTATATATAAAGTTTCACAAGGGTTTTGTGTGTATATGTATTAATTGCATGCTCAGTTGGATGCTGGGTATGTTACATTATGTTGATCAGAAAATAAAAGCATTTTTTTGGAGTAGCATGGACTGACCTGGGTTGCCCGAGATGTTACAATATGGTATAAGAGCGAGGTTTTCAACACTGAGCCTGGATAGGCCAAGAAAGTTGATTTGAAGTGAAATTTCATAAAGGATTGATTATGAAATGGCCAAATTTCAAGTTGCAAAACGTCCATGGTAAAAAGTAAAAACAATTGCGCGGAATTGGGAAAAAACCCCAATTTATGTTGTTAAATTCATTGGAAAAATGAGAAATTAGGCCGAGTGGTGAGATATTATTGATTTAATATCTTTTCTAGAAAATTCAGATCTAGAATTGGTCGAATTTGAAGTTACAGTGAATCCATGACAGATGGAGCGAGATTATTAATTAAAATTCTCAATTCGTGAATTGACTTTAGGAAAAAGTCATTCCATAAATGTCAAACCACAACGATTTTTTGTTGCATAGGTTGAACTGTTGTTATTGGGGGTGAAATTGAACAAACTTCATAGTTGCAAAATGTTTGCGGTAAAAAAAGGGAAAAATTTAGGAAAAAGCCCCAATTTCTGCAGCGGAATTCACGAGGAATTGATGTGCATAAAAATGAATGTGCGCAGGTGGGTGCACTAAAATTGCAGGATGCGCAGTGAAAATTTTGTGATATGTGGAATAATATTGGCGTGTTGGTGCGTGTGCTAAAATTTGGTGCCGCGCGTGAAAATATTGGCATGATGGCATGCACACTAAAATTTGGCATCACACGGAAAAATATTGGCATGCTGGTATGGGCACTAAAATTTGGCATTGCATGGAAAATATTGGCATGCGGGTATGCACACTAAAATTTGGTGCTACGCAGAAAAAATATTGGTGTGCGGGTACACGTGCTAACATTTCGTGTCGCGTGGAAAAATATTGGTGTGCGGGTGCGCACATTAAAATTTGGTGTCACGTGGAGAAATATTGGCATGCAAGTGCGTGCGCTAAATATAACATTGTTCGATGTGCATACACATAATACGGTGCACGCGGTGTGCAGACGCATAGTAATGGCACCCGTTGTGTGCGCAGTATTGGCAGAGCACAGAGTAATTTTGTTGGTGTGCGTCCAATGTGGATTTATGTTCTCGCGCGACAGTTTAATTAATGGTACACATGGAGTACTGGTGTGCGGTGGGGGCATACTAAGCTTTGGCATGGTGAAACACATAGAGTGAAATGTGCGTGGAATATTAGTGTGCGATACAAAAATTGCACGCAACAGATATTAGTGCAAGAACCAAAATTTCGCGTGGTGGATATTTGCGCGCAACACAAAAGTAGTGTGCACCAGTTATTGGTGCGACAGAGAAGTGATCCACGGTATTTATAGATGTGTAGAGCATGAATTACCTTTTGGTGTTGCTGTGCATGATATATATGTGTGTATAGGTTGAAATTTGTTCACACGAACGCATTTGGATAGTGAACAACAACAGAAAACCAACAAATTTCCGCGACATTTTATATTGTTTGAACGTCATCTTTTTGCAACGCGTTTTTTAGGCCCTTAACATCGTTTTTAGCTACTCAAAAGCCACGAGAATAGAGTGTACCAAGGTACACTATGTCTCTATAGCTCAAATAAAATAACCCATAGAGATATTTCTAATGATTTAATCCATTCATCAAATGAAGCTTTTATGATAAATCTAGAGGAGAAACAACAGAGGGTAAATTTTAAGACCCAACTAACTTCGAAGAGCCATAACGTTCTGCTCCAGAATCAGATTGAGGTGTAGGAGAAGTCAATGGAAATATATTTAACCATAGAAGCTAGTACCAGAGCTGAAATAAATTTATGGGCATTTTTAAAATGTTTAATATGGAAAAGAAGGTACATGTAGCATTCCAGACCAAAAACACGATTTGGCCTAGAACTTCAGTAGGCTGTAACTTGCAGCCCAGAACCCAACAAGAGGTGAAACTTAGATAGACTGTCCAAAATATGTATATGAAGAAACCCAATTGAGTTCCTATGAAAAATCCAATGGAGTAGGTGCAAAAATTTATAATTAGAATGCAGAGTTGCGTCAAGTTGAAGTGTGAACATAAAAATTAATGGGCAATTTTCAAACAACCATAACTTTCTACTCAAGACTCTGAATTGAGCATGGGAATAGGCGTTGGAAAGGTGTTGGAAAGTAGAATATAAATATTGACCTAGAAAATTGATCTGGGAATTCAATTTTTCAGGAAATCAAAAGAAATAATTATGATATATTATTGAACCAGAATGGTTCATATTTTTCATGAAATTGTTGAGTCAGTTAACCTAACAAAGTTTTGTTGGCTACACATTTTGTAGAGTTAAAAACAACTAGATCAGATCAGGATCAAAATAGAGTCTATAGGAATGGAAGATGCATAGAGGAATTACAACCAGGAATATGAGATCATAGGGATGGATGTCTATTTGAGCATTGGAGGAACAAACTCCAATGAACATGGAAAAGGAAGGGATGAAAACCTGAATATGGTAGAGACCATTAAAAATTTGTAGAGGGATTTCCAAGGACATAAAGCTGATAATGAAAGGATTAAGAGATACAAGGAGAAACAAGAGTAATTCAACATGAATTTAATGCAAATCTTGAACAAAATAGAAAAGAAATTGGATAAGGAGAGTAGCTCAAGAAAATCGGGAAGACACGGGTCTCCTGATGAGAAAAGAAGAACCATAAGTGTTAGTGTATATCACCATCACTCCTTGAGGCATTACAATAAGAGAGCACACAACAACTCAATTCCATCCCCTATCAGTAATCATAAGGGGTCTGGGGTGGATGAGCTACGAGGAGAAATTAACAAAATCAAACCTCCTACATTTGATGGTGAGGACAAGAAGGATGAATATGCAGAGACATGGTTGTTGGACATGAGAAATTATTTTCAATTGTATAGTTATTCTTCTCATGAAGAAGGTAGAATTTCCATGTATCAACTCAAGGGAAAGGCATCCATGTGGTGGGATCATCTTGTGCAGGTGAAACACATTAAAGAGAAAAGTGTTACTTGGAGGGAATTCAAGAAGTATTTTGAGAAGAAATACTTGACTAAGAGATACTATGACAAGAAAATGAAAGGATTCTTTGAACTCAAGCTTGGGAGTATGACCATAGATGAATATGAAATAATTTTTTTAGAACTATTGAAGTATGTTTCTTTCATCAAGGATGAGACAATTAATATTCAAAGGTATTTGAGTGGATTTCCATCATTTATAAGTGAAAAAATCTAGTATGATGATCCCAAGACATTGGAGGAGACTACAAGGTGAGATAAATGCCTATATGATTAGCAAAAAGAAAGGTCAATTTTCCAAAAATCTTGGGAAGACAAAGAGAAATTCAATATGGATCAGAGGAAGAAGGGGACTAAGCCACCATTCTTTAGAAATAATCCTTAGGGACAACCAACTTCTGGAGAACCTTGAACAATTGAGACAGGGGGTCAAAGGCCAAGTCAACCATCTATTCAATGTTGGGGTTGTAAAGGAGATCATATGTTCAAATATTGTCCTCACAGAGATGAAAAAGTGAGGAATGTTGACAATGTACAACAAGTTGAAACAGTGGAGGACATGGGCAAAAATGTACCAAGGATCTATGCAGCCCTGGACAACAAGCAAGCAAAGCATTAGTCACATATGATTGAAGTGTAAGGTATGATCAACAGCCAAACCATTTCTATTTCAATTGATTTAGGAGATAGTCATAGTTATATAGATACTAAGATGGTGGAAAGTTTTCATTTGCAAAGAAGAAAGCATGGAAAATCTTTGTTGGTGCAACTGGCTACCAGAGCCAAAAGAAAAGTTAATAAGATAGTTAAGTCATGTCTTATGGAAATGAATGGACTGAACACCATGGAAGATTTGAACATCTTTCCTTTAGGTTCTTATGACTGTCTAATTGGTATGGATTTGTTGGACCAGCATCATGCTATCCTATACTATCATAAAAAAACATTTACTTTCTTGGATGAGGAAGGGAACCTAAGGAAAGTGCAGGGAATTCCTAGGGTAGTAACCATCAAAGAAATTTCAGCATTGCAGTTGAATAAATGTTATAGAAAAAGGTGTCAATTATTTGCAGCTCATATGGAAGAGACACCTAAAGATAAGGTGCCAAATTTGGAAGATCATGCAGTCCTGGAAGATTTTGAGGATGTGTTCAAGGAGGTACCAGGACTACTATTGATTAAGATTGGTTGTCATTGATGTCAACCCTTGAAGAAAGCCTGGTAGCACAATGGTTTGGGTAATGGAACCAAGGTTGTTTGATGTAAATATTACTCATTATTATCTTGTCATGGTTGATAAGAAGTACAAATGGATGAACTCCAAAGTGGTTCCCTTATGGTGAAATCCCTCATGGGAAGATGCTTTGTGGATTGAGTTATCCTAGAAGTATGGTTAGAGAACCCATGCTTACCTTTGGAATAATGAGATGAAGGTCAATGAATTTGTCAATGAAACTATCCTAGACAGATAGTGTTTGTCATGCTATTTATGGTTGTATGTGGAACGTCACATAACTCCTCACGGTTAGAGATATATGGCCATATGAATTTCAAGAACCCTCATGAGTCATATAGAAGCCCCCAAAAGTCAAGTGTTTGCAAAAGAAATTATTTAAATAATAAAGTAAATGGAGAACTCCCTAAAATAAGGAAAGTGTAATGATACATGAAAGTATAAATAAGAGGAAAATGTATCTCATTTAATCAAACTTGAATATAATTGAATATCTATTTTGTGAAAGGTTATTTGGGAAGGTATTATTGATAGAGAAAATTGAAGAAGAAAAAGTGTGGCAGGAAAAGTGCAGTAGAAAAAGTGTGTCAAGAAAACTACGGTAGAAAAAGTGTGGCAGAAAATGTGCTGCAGAAAATTCGTGGCAGAAAAAATGCGGCAGAAAAATCCAGACAAAAAATTCATGGTAGAAAAATCACGACAGAAAAATCACGGAAGAAAAAGTGCGGTAGAAAAATCATGGCAGTAACATGGTTGGGATCTATTTATGAAAGATATGGAACACCTTGTTTGAGGGCGGTTGTACGGGGCAATGATAGGTGGTATTAGCCACCTTCCGATTGTAGCCGGAGAACTTAGGGGGTTGTAGCCTCCTTCTAGTTGTAGCCAAAGAATTGGGGAGTTGGAGCTTCCCTCAGGTTGTAGCCTGAGAAACTAGGGGGTTGGAGCCTCCTTCCAATTGTAGCTGGAAAAGAAAGGAAGTTGGTGCTTCCAATGAATGTAATTCTTCAAGACATATAAAAAAAATCATTCTGTGGCTTTCTCTCACTTTGGGTTTCCACGTAAAAACACTAGTGTACTGTGTATGTGTGTGATTTCTCATTTGTTCATTGTTCATTTACTCTGTAACTATTGGATGATAATGCTACATTGATATAATACTTGTATTTTGGTGAAAAAGGATTATATTTCTCTATTAATGATTCACCCCCCCTCTCAGTAATCCAACAATTGGTATTAGAGTGAAGTTCCTTTAGAAATCAATTTAACCACTGAAAGGTAGATCATGGAGACAAACAACTTGTATAAAAATGGAATACCATAGTTTGATGGACATAAATATGCATTTTGGAGCATAAGGATGAAGACATATATAAAGGCACAAGGATTTGATATTTGGCAATCAATTGTAGATGGATACACAGTACCAACAGTTTTGCCAACAAATGACAAAGCAATGAAACTTGGTCAGAATAATTCCAAAGCCATAAATTCACTTCTAAATGGTCTTAGTGAAACATTATTCACCAAAGTTGCACATTGTAAATCTGCTAAAGATATTTGGGAAAAACTTCAAAATACTTATGAAGGAGATTCAAAAGTCAAAGAAGCAAAGCTTCAAACTTACAGAGGTCAATTCGAACAACTTAAGATGAAGGAGGATGAGAATACTGCAGCTTACCTTTTACGAGTTGATGAAATCATAAATGCAATCATAGGATTGGGAGAAGAAACTGAAGAAGCTATAATCGTTCAAACAGTACTAAGATCTCTTCCTATGATATTTGACCCTAAGATATAAACACTAGAAGAAAGAGCAGATCTAAACTCAAGAAGCATGGATGAACTACATAGAATCTTCACTGCTTATGAAATGAGAACTGAACAGGAAAATCCAGATGTAAAATAAGTAGCCAAGCATCCAAAAGATCAAAGAAAAAGGAAAAGCAACAAGAAAAAGAACATAGCAACAATAATGATGTCTCAGAAGATGATGAAGAAGTGGCCAACTTTGTCAGAAGACTGAACAAGGGAACCGACAATAGGTATAGAGGTAAGCTTCCTTTAATTTGTTTTAATTGTGATGGTATTGGTCATTTTGATAACAAATTTCCTCATAAGAAAACTAAAAATGATAAAGGTGACGCAAAAAGGAAACAAACATATAAAGGAAAAAGATCCACAAAGAAAATTTTCAAGAAAAGCCTATGCACCAAAGAAGACATCTCATCATCAGATGAAGATGAAGTCAGTGACAGTGAGACAGAAAGAGTTATATTCATGGCAATAGAAGAATATGATAAAGAAAATTTCGAAGTAGAATATGAAAAAGCCAAAGAATAAACTGAAGAGGAAGAATTTGACTACTGAGAGGAATTCATGAGTTCCATAGAAGTTATCAGAAAAGAAAAGAGGAAAAACAAGAATCTACAAGAGGAACTAGATAAGAAAGAAGACACTCAAAAATTAGAACAAATGATCACAAATTTGAAGGTTCAAGTTGAATCATATAAAATAATTGAAGAAGCACTCAAAGAACAGCTAGAAGGAAGAGAC